>JAJMDO010000003.1:0-72982 GCA_030573635.1 Blastobotrys ciferrii | reverse complement strand
TGGACAATGAAGAATGCAAAGATTACAATTGACATCTAACGCAATGTTGAACTGCATACTCTTCTTCCACAAAGCAGAAAACGCTAGCTCTGCTTCACAAAACACTACTCTTCACCAAAATTCGGCGAAGTAGATCCAGGAGCCCTTGGGACATGCCTCCAGATATACAACACCACGAGACAGTTTCTTCTTTCCCAGAAAAGAAGCAAAAGCGTTAGTTCTGCTTCGCAGAAGATTACTCATTACCCGAAACACGGCGAAGCCGACCCAGGGGGTCTGGGGCGTGGTCCCAGAAATACAACCCTATGGACCGGTCTCTTCTTTTCCAGAAAAGAAGCAAAAGCGATTGTTCTGCTTCGCAGAAGATTCATCAGCGAAGCCGACCCAAGGGGTATGGTGTATTGCCCCCAGAAATACAACCCTCCAAACCAGTTTCTTCTTTTCCAGAAAAGAAGCAAAAGCATTAGTTCTGCTTCGCAGAAGATTACTCTTAACCCAAAACTCGGCGAAGCCGACCCAGGGGGTCTGGGGGAATGCCCCCAGTAAAACAATCTCGCGAAGCCACTTCTTTTCCAGAAAAGAAGCAAAAGCGTTAGTTCTGCTTCGCAGAAGATTACTCATTACCCGAAACTCGGCGAAGCCGACCCAGGGGGTCTGGGGGCGTGCCCCCCGGAATACAATCCTACGAAGTAGTTTTTTCTTTTCCAGAAAAGAAGCAAAAGCGATAGTTCTGCTTCTCAGAAGCCTACTCTTCACCCAAAACTCGGCGAAGCCGACCCAGGGGGTCTGGGGGCATGCCCCCAGGAACTAAATCCAAGTTAATTAATTGATTACGTAATGATCGGAGATTATGTAACGGGAGAGTCAGCCGTGTTGGGAGTTTCGCGGGGACCGCGTGGATGGGTCGGGCCGGGGTGGGTGGACAAAAGGTTTTTTGTGGACCATCAGTCATTCGGCACAGGACGATAGGGCATTTCTCTCGACTTTGCCACCACACGACGACGTGTTTGCATTTACCCCTCAGCCCGAGTATTGATGATGCCAGAGTTTGCAAAGTCGCTTTTTGGGTTCGGCTCCAAGCCGAGCACGCCCACGCCCTCGCAGCAGCAGCAACAGCACCACCCGCCCCGGTCGACCTCTCCGTCAAGCTCGAATCTGCCCACGGCCACGAACTCGCGTGCGGCGTCTGTGAGCGGACCACAGGCCCAGCAACAGGCGTTTGCCCCTGCGACTGGGGCCCGTACTACTACTGCGTTGTCCACTGGCCACTACAACGACAGTGGTGACCAACAACAACAACAACAACAACAGCAGCAGCCAGTTAGAGGCCGTCTAAAGGTCCGGGTGATCGAGGCTCGTGGCCTAAGAACACCCTCCGCCGGGTCGCGGCCCTATGTCATCTGCACCTTCGACTCGTCCGAGTTCATCTCGCACGCGCCTGCCGGCGCCAACCCGGACCATCCCTCCGGAATAGCCATCCCCCAGTCTCGCCAGTCCTCCTCTCTAGCTCTGTCAAAATTGGCCTCGGCTTCTTCTAGCACCGCCACAAGCGGCGGTGGCGGTGCAAGTGGCAGTGCTAATATGGCAAACCCAACATGGCGGGACGAGGCGATCTTCGACGTGACGACGGGCGCGGGCGAGCTGGAAGTGAGCATATACGACGCGGCACATGATGAAAAGTATCTGGGCCACGCACGGCTAACTCCGGAGCTTGATGAGACTCGACCGGAGGACCGATGGCTTGAGCTGGAAGCACGAGTGGCTGGAGAGTGGGTAACAGGCCAGGTGCGAGTTTCTGTGGCATATGAACGGGTGTCGGCCCGACAATACGGCCCAGACGACTTTGAAGTACTGCGACTAGTGGGCAAGGGCACCTTTGGCCAGGTGTACCAGGTGCGCAAGAAGGACACACAACGCATCTACGCCATGAAGGTGCTATCAAAGAAGGCGATTGTGCAGAAGAAGGAGGTGGCACATACGATTGGTGAGAGAAACATATTGGTGAGAACTACTGCCGCGCAGAGCGCGTTTATTGTAGGGCTCAAGTTCTCGTTCCAGACCCCGACAGACCTGTATTTTGTGACGGACTACATGTCTGGAGGGGAGCTCTTCTGGCATCTCCAGAAGGAGGGTCGCTTCAAGGAGGAGCGGGCCAAGTTTTATATAGCCGAGCTGATTGTGGCTCTGGAGAATCTCCACGACCACGATGTGGTTTATCGCGATTTAAAGCCGGAGAATGTGTTACTGGATGCTAATGGACACGTGGCTCTGTGCGACTTTGGTCTGTCCAAGGTGAACCCAGCAGATGGCAAGACAAACACCTTTTGCGGGACCACCGAGTACCTTGCACCGGAGGTGTTGCTGGACGACAAGGGATACACCAAGATGGTAGACTTTTGGTCGCTCGGAGTGCTTGTGTTTGAGATGTGCTGTGGCTGGAGCCCGTTCTACGACAAGGACAACCAGCAGATGTACAAGAACATTGCCTTTGGCAAGGTTCGTTTCCCCAAAGACGCTCTGAGCGCAGAGGGTCGCAACTTTGTCAAGGGTCTTCTCAACAGAAACCCTAAGCATCGGCTCGGCGCGGTAGACGATGCGCGCGAGCTCCGACGTCATCCGTTTTTCGCCGATATCGACTGGGATCTCCTTATGGCTAAAAAGATCCCTCCTCCCTTCAAGCCTCACGTGACCAGCGAGACCGATACGTCCAACTTTGACCCAGAGTTCACGCAGGCGTCGACAAGTGCCGTGAACCGAGGGTTCCTGCAGACGTCGTCGACCCCCCTCTCGCCAGGCATCCAGGCCAACTTCCAGGGCTTCACGTACGTCAACGACTCGTCGCTCGACGACAACTTCCGACGTCGCTCCACGATGCAGCAGCACGATGGCGACATCGACCTCTACGACGACCAGGAGATCCAGAACTCGTACAACTACTACAACCTCAAGGGCTCGGAGCTGGTGAAGCATCTGCAGAAGTACCAGCAGCAGGAGGAACAGGACGACGACGACGGCAACGAGTCCGACGGCGACGTCCGCATGATGGACGACGACGACTTTGTTAACGGCCAGCGCTTCGAATTATAATTAACCACACCACACACCACACTTATAATTAATATTAATATTGCATTATCTCACCTGTCACGTGATTCACACTCTACGCCACACCACCCGAAACGCCCCAGAACCCCCGGGGTCGGCTTCGCCGAGTTTTGCGCGGAGAGAGCTCTTCTGCGAAGCAGAACTAACGCTTTTGCTTTTTTTCTGGGAAAGAAGAAACTGCTTCGTATGGTTGTATTTCTGGGGGCAAGCCCCCAGGCCCCCTGGGTCGGCTTCGCCGAGTTTTGGGTCGAGAGAGCTCTGCGAAGCAGAACCAACGCTTTTGCTTCTTTTCTGGAAGAAGAAAGCGCTTCGTATGGTTGTATTTCTGGGGCATGCCCCCAGACCTTTCGCCGAGTTTTGGTCGAGAGAGCTCTGCGAAGCAGAACCAACGCTTTTGCTTCTTTTCTGGAAGAGAAGAAAGCGCTTCGTATGGTTGTATTTCGGGGCATGCCCCCAGACACCCTGGGTCGGCTTCGCCGAGTTTCGGGTAAAGAGAAATCGTCTGCGAAGCAGATCTAACGCTTTTGCTTCTTTTCTGGAAAAGAAGAAACTGCTTAAAGGCCCGTGGGTGGCAAACCAGCTGAGAAGGGTCGGGAACTTCTTGGTCCCAAGTTCATTACCCTGAAAGTTTGAAGGTATGGAGGAGGTTTCAACTTTGATGCCTGGTTTGATGTTCTTTCTGAGACCGGATTAATGTCGCTAAGCCTTGAATATATCAAATCCAAAAGCAAAAATGAAAAGAAAGCTAGAGAACATCACAAAAGAGACATGGATTACACTCTTAAACCGTTTGTTTCCGGAACCAGGAAGTGTTGTTTCATTGAGAACTTTTAACCTATCACACGTGGGTCTTGTTATTAACAGTTCCAAAGATGAGCTGTGGAATAAACCTGGGTGGTCAATGCGTTCCTGTCGCGAAATGACTCTCTCACTGATGTATATATTCACAATAACATTGGTCATGTTGCGGCCGTTGAAGAAGAAGAAGACAGTGATGTTGATGATGATGATGAAAAGGAAGAAGAAAAAATGTCAAATTCAGTGATAGCTCCAAGTTCCAAGCCTAGTGTTCTTTATGATGGTCCGCTTATTTTTAAAATTGGTGGTAGAAGGAACACTACAAATGTTGTGACAAGTCGAAACTTCTTCAGACTCTGAACCTCCCAATCTTATCACTCTGAAAGTTGTAGGATACAGAGAAGCGGATGTCGAAGTTCTCCATCGTTTGATGAAACCGGTGATGACACTGAAGCTTAACCACGTGGATGGAATACCTTAGCTTCGCTTGTTTCTAAAGTTTTGACTACTACTGGAATCACAAATCTGGAGTTCAAGAAGGTAGATATGGCTGAAGAACTATCAACACCGTTAGAGGAACTCAAACTGTCAAGAGATTAGCTGCCAGGTTAAACGCCCAATCAGACGATCAAGGCAATGAAGACGGTGAACCCCAACTCTGGTCTGAGAACCGTAACGTTACTTCGAAGGCAGAGCTATCTGGTTGCAACACTAAGATAGATTCACGATGTTAAGGATCTTGGAAGGTTAGAAATTTATATATGGTAGAGTAGCGAGGTAAGCTGTTCAGCGATGTTAGAGCACACAACATTGGGATGCGGGTAAAGTCACCCCCCCTTTCAAACAATCCCCACTATCTAAACACTAAAACGCTAACTAAACTATATCCCTTACGGAAAGCTGCATCGGTGATCAATTGAGGTGGCGAGACGCTTTCCCCAGAAATTGAACTTCCAAGCATAGACGTGCTGTCCTCGTTCCAGAAAAAAGAACCGAAAAGCGTATCTCGGCGATGTTAAAAACTGATATGGTTTCGAATGGCGGCTCTAGAATCGTTGACTGCTATTTTAGGTAAGCCAACACCGTGAATTTCGATGGCCGTTTGGGAATCTGCCGAAAAGAGCGACATCAAGGAGTTGTCAAGTTCCTTCGCACATCTCATCGACTCACCAATAAAGAGAAATTTTCCGCGAAGCGGAACTAACGCTTTCGCTTCTTTTCTGGAAAAGAAGAAACTGCTTCGTAGAATTGTATTTCTGGGGGTACAGATTCGCGGAAATAGGGGTGAAATCAGTATTTTGAGAAGTTAGTAGGATTTTGGGAACCTACTCCGTAAAGAGCTAAGGGCCGGGGGTCAGTGACCACACAGAGTTCGCTAACACCTTATGCAAGCGATCCTAATATAGAATAAACAACTTAAAACAAATTAGCATTGGTTATATTAAGATTAAATAATTAGACTTCGGTTGACTGCTTATCATTGTACTCAGCATGCGAAACGTTCTGCTTATTAAGAACCTTCTCACCATCACCATGGATGTTTGCTAGCTCAAAGAGACCCACTTCTTCGACAATTCGAAGATACAATTCTTTCTCTTGCTTTGCAGTTCCAGAGGTGTCACCAAATTCCTTGTCAATCTCTTCAAGAGTCTTACCCTTGGTTTCAGGAGTCAAAAAGTAAACGTAAAGGGCTCCAATGATACACATCATTCCAAGGAAGATGTATGCTCCGTAGTTCTTTGTGGCAGCCATGAACTTTGGAGTGGCCATTGCTACAGCAAAATTGTTGGCCCAATTAGAGGATGCACCAATTGAGATTCCTCGAGCACGAGTACCCAATGGAAAGACTTCTGCAACTAAAACCCAGGAGCAAGGACCCCAAGAGTAGCCAAAGAAAATTGCAAACAGCCACACAAAAACCACGGCCGCCCAACCGGCTCCTTCGTGTCCCTTAAAGTTGGCATGGAACCCACCATTAATTCCAGCAATAATGAAATGGCACATACCCATGAGCAGTGCTCCAGAGATTAGAACGGGTTTTCGCCCGACTTGATCGACCCAGAGCACGGCTGGGATCGTCGCCAGGAACATGACCACCCCCACGACCCCCGACGCCAACAACGACGTCGTACCACCTGTTAAACCAAGCGATTGAAAGATAAAAGGTGAATAATACAAAACAAAGTTCACACCGGTCCACTGCTGTATCAGCATGATCAAAACGGCCACACGGACTCTCTTGAAGGTTGGGCGGTGTGTGAACATGACCTTGTACTCAGCGAAGCCAAGTTTGAAGCGCGACGCGAAATCGTCACCTTGCAGATCGGGGAAGTTTCTTCTCGCAATCTCCTGCTCGAATTTGTGCTGTGCAATTACTTCAAGGTATTCCATTTGGACCAGTTCTTCAGTTTCCGGCAGTCGGCGAAGTCCGGCCAACACCTTCAAGGCCTCATCCTCCCGACCGACCTGGATAAGCCATCGAGGGGAAGCGGGCATAAAGAGGTAAAAGCCTGCGACAAGAATAAAGGCGGGTACTAGTTGGATGCAAATTGGAATCAACCAAGCTGCGTTGCTTTGGGTTTCACCCGTACCACCAATGTAATTGGTACCGTAGGTGATCCAATATGCAATCATAATGCCAAAAGTAATCGAAAGCTGCTGCATGGCAACAAGAGAACCTCGAATTTCGGGTGGAGATAGTTCTGCGTTGTATAAGGGGACAATCATGGACAAGCTACCGACACCGATACCAATGACAAACCGGCCACCCAAAATGTAATTATAATTTCCCCCGTGGGCAACAGCTTGAACAATGACACCGATAGTGAAGAAAAAGACTGCGATAGCAACTGTATTCTTACGTCCAAACTTGTCAGCCAAATACCCATTGGCCAAACATCCAACCCACGCACCCAACTCCAAAATAGACGTCAACAGCCCTTGCAAAACTGGGTCATCGGCAATCGAATCCGTTCCAATAACCTTTCCAAATGAATACATGGATAGAATCTGGCCAAACATCCCCTGGTTGAAACCATATATAAGACCTCCCAACGACGCAAAGATGGCCATGGCAAATGTTCGCCAGTTGCCTACCAACCCTGCGATACCGGGCTTGCCAGCAATCGCAAGACGCTTCTGTGTAATAACATTCTCAACGTCCATTGTAAAGTATCCCCGGATGTTTAAAAAAAGTTCTGGGGAAGCTCCTTATTTTATGTCTCCAGATTCCCGGATGAATCCCCGTAACTACCCCACATCACATCGTCCGCCCCGCATCCTGCAGGTTCACCAAACATCGGACCTAAGTCAATAGTACCTTCCAGGACTGCGTTTTTCTTGATTTAACCGCTGTAAAGCTTGGAACAAGAACCAGTTCAAAGAACACTGCCTTTCCCACCTTAACTTTACATTTTCCCCACATGTTCTTACCAACATTGATAAGATTATGTCTGCGCGCCCGCGCGTATATCGCGGGGTAACTCCAAAACATTAACCGGCTAAAATAAACTTCACCCGTATTTTATCCGAACTCTCAAAGCTTAATTCGCGATCTTCCAACGGTCAATCTACCGGTTTTCCCACTGTTTTAACCATGGTCTATAGATCAACTGACCCATTTCTGCCCTCATACCGTTGAGTTCGCTTCGGGGAAGAGGGTTAGGGGCAAGTGGGTCTCGCCAAGCTTTCGATTTTTTTTCTAGAAGCAGGACGCAGAGGCCAAGGGTTTGATATAATTAGTATTGGGATAAATAGCAGTATATGAGCTAGCTAGTAGATCCAGAAGAACATTTTAATCTGTATTTCGTACGTATACGTTAACCGGAGATCAAGAGTTCTGTTGCACTGGCGCAGGGTGGACCCTAGGGAGCGAGACAGTGGTATTTTTCCGGGTCATAGGACGAGCACGGTAGAAAGTGATATTAATTTTGAGCCAGCATAGCGTGCTAATTGTCTAATGGTTAGCATTGTTACATATACTGAATATATACATGGAGAAGTAAGTGAAATAATTCTGCCTTTACTGATCGAATTCTACATACTGTTTAACTTGAGTCTTCTATAAAGGCATTACCAGATATATGGCTTTACTCATACCGGAGCCGGTAAGATGACTCGCTTGCGCCGCGCGTTCTGCCCGGCTAATTTGGAAACGTGAGTTCAACGTTGGCATAGATTCCGGTTCATAGTCTTCTCTCAGTAGTTCCCAATCCAGCGTATATTTGAGCACACGGATCGTTTATTTGTCGCGTCTCTCTTATTCGTTCCTTCGCGTATTAACTCTTTCGTTTCTCGAGATTGTGCCATCATCTGTTTTATGTTCTCTGTAGAACAGTAGGATGACAATGCTTTCGACGTAAATTTTATTTCTATTTCTCTACAGTCGTTTGATAGAAGTTCATTTTAATATACGTATCGTTTGTTTCTCGAGGTCCCGGTGATATGACCTATATTTCTGTTCACGGAAGATCATCCAAAATGAGGTTCAAACAATTTCATTGGGACCAACTATGGCAAATGGCAGCGTATTGTTTTTGGTAAAGTAATTGATAGCAATAATGCGAGTGAGGCCTTGCGTGATGACACAAGATCCTATGATGCAGTTAAGATCTTATGCGTGAAGAGGCTACTGAGCAAGCTTTTTTGCATGCAACTGCACTGTTCCATGTCGAAGGGAGTTGAATTGTTTGGGCCGTCTTTCCTTGGTTAGAAAAAAACAGTGATAGTTTTGAACAAAGCTGATTATGGACTGAAGCAAGCGTCCAAAAGGTGGTATGATGAATTAAGTCAGACATTGATTGATATCGATTTTGACAGTTTGGTCGGTCAATGATGAGAGCTCTGTGAAGTATCATTGTGACAAGAAAATTATTATTGGAGTTTACGTTGCTGATATTATCATTGTCTGTAAAAACCAGTAAGTCATTTCTCAATTTAAAAGGGATCTATAGAGTCACTATAAACTCATGGATCACGGTCAACTATCCAAGTTTTTAGGCTTTTGCAGTAATTGAAGTACATCAAAAACTTCAGTACTAGTTGTTGTCAGCTTGTCAGCCATCCGTAGAGCTATTCTCCCGCGTTTCTGGATCACGAGTATAATATCCTACAGATACCAGATTTCCTGTTATAGTTCAAAAATTGTTGTTTTATCGCGGTTCTCCACCATTTGTATCCTCGCTTGTTCTATATTTATACACTCTCGGCGATACTTTTATCCCAAATGCCCTTGAATCGTACTCTTTACCTTGGAAGGTGGTAAGGCCGTCAGAAACCGCGTTTACGAATTATCGGCGAAGTGAGAGCATAATCAGCCTGACGCTATTCAAGGAAGCAAAAACAGCACCCCGCCCCTAAAAACAAGCTTAATCGGAGAGTAAACCTCTTAGACCTAGGACCGCATTCGAAGAGTGGAAAGCATCCAAGAGCTTTACATAAGCCCATCTATTTTAGGATCGTGATGTCCAAGAGTGTATAAATTTAGAACAAGCGGGGATATAAAAATGGTGGAGAACCGCGATAAAAACAACAGTTTCTGAACTATAACAATGCAGTCCTGTGATTATAACTTGGATATCATTGATGACGACCTATTTGACGTTGAAGAAGGCAACTTTTACAGAAACGGGATTTTGTACATCCCTGTACCTTCATTGGACGACGACCAAACACCAGAAGAATTCGACGTTCCCACAGAACAAGTGCTAATGCAACATCCAGATCAAGTATACCAACAAATGGCAGACCAAACTGCAAAATTTCACTATGAAACAAGATCAACAAGTTTTGCCACAGTTGCCCGATCACAACTACGCTCCCATGAAAAACCCAACCGACAAAAAGCCAGTGATTACAGCCAACTGCGTCTAACTGAACCAGCCCTCTGGAATGCATATGAAGACCTCTACGGTGACAACCTGTCACAGGTAAAACGAATCATCCAAGACGAAATCATCCAGCGCCCAGACTCCCCCATTGTCGATACAACAGACGAATATCCGCCCCTTGGACACTCGCACCCTCAAAACAAAAAATCTTCAAAACTAAAACACAACCAACTTCTCTGGAGATATATTTACTGCTTCCTCTACACATCCATCCTCGTATGCCTTTACATCAACCAGATCCCAAACAAATACATCCGTTTGTAAACTTTGTACTAAATGCATATTAAATGGCTCAGTGTGATTCTAGGGCGCTTCAACCAGACCCCCATGGCTCTGCAAGGCTCCATCAAACAGAAGAATATGCCTTCCAGACCCAAATAGAAAGCAGGTATAGAAAAACTTTAACTTTCATCCTCGTGTGCCTTTACATTAACCAACTCCCAATCTAATACATCCGTTTGTAAACCTTGTGATAATCTTATACACGATTCAGTATTCTGGGGGCACGCCCCCAGACCCCCGTAGCTCTGCGAGGCTCCATCGAACAGAAGAAAACGATACTTCAATCTAGGTCCAAATATAAAGCGCATATATCAAACTTTTACCTGCCATCCTCGTATGTCTTTATACCAACCTGATCACAGACAAATGCTTTCGCTGTAGACCTTGTAATAAACTTGTTAAACGATTCAGTATTCTGGGGGCTAGCCCCCAGACCCCCATGGCTCTGCGAGGCTCCGAAGAACAGAAGAAAGCATTCTTCAATCTACTGGACTCTAGGCTCAAACATGGTGCGGGTATAGTAAAACTCTTAACTGCCATCCTCGTATACCTTTAAGCCAACCGGATCCCAGACCATACATTCGCTGTAAATCTAGTAATAAACCTGCTAAACGACTCAAGCCCCCAGACCCCCATGGCTCTGCGAGGCTCCAAAGAACAGAAGAAAGCATTCTTCAATCCACTGGGCTCTGGTCCCAAAGGTGAAGCGGGTATAGTAAAACCTTTAACTACCATCCTTGTATACATTTATATCAACCAAGTCCCAGACAAATACATTCACTATAAACCTAGTAATAAACCTGTTAAAAGATTCAGTATTCTGGGGGCGTGGCCCAGACCCCCTTTTCTCTGCGAGGCTACAACGAACAGAAAGAAACATCCTTCAATTCGCTGTGCTTCATGCATATGCCAAAACATAGACTAGATAATATAGACAAACTTTTAACCAAAATAAGGACTTTACATGTAACGAGTAGGCCGTATTTTCACTATTCACTGAAGCCTCGCAGAGCCACGGGGGTGCAGGGGGCTGGCCCCCTGCAAAATCCTACCCAGAAATGTGCCCCACCCCCTTTGGACTCGCTTCACTCAAGGTTTGGGTGGTAGTGGCTCATTCATATCACCAATTGTGAAACGAGTTTATGCAAACATTCTATTCGTCGAAGCCTCGCAGAGCCACGGGGGTCTGGGGGCTGGCCCCCAGAAAACTCTCAATGACTCGGTAGTTTTATTTTTGCTTGTTTGAAACATTCTTGAAATAGAGATGAGACTTACAATTCCTGAATAGGAAAAAAATCAGCCGCACGGCTTAGGGTGTGTGAGGGTCGAAAATGGGAGTCTAGACCCAACGAGATTTATCAGCGGGGGAATTTATGCTGATTGGGAGAAGCAGATCCCGAGGAGACAACGGAGAGCATAAAATTGGCGATTTTAATACTGACTAATTGTCTCTTCAGGCAGTCAGTGGGGATTGACAAAAGGCATGGATTTTGGTGGCAACAGTGGGAATAGCTGGCCACCGCAAAGGCCACCACAGCCTGCGACAAGCCAGCAGCAGCAGCAGCCGATGATATTGCCCAAGGCACCAGGTGGTGCTAGTGCTGAGCCAATGAATCGACCTCCACCAGTGAACACGTCGACAGACTTTGTCAACAAGCTGTTCAGCATGCTGGAGGAGCCGTCGTCGAGCCACATTGTGCATTGGACGGCGGGGGGTGATAGCTTTGTTGTTGTAGATCCAAGCGAATTTACCAAAACCGTACTACCTCGACATTTCAAGCATTCGAATTTTGCAAGTTTTGTTCGACAGCTCAATAAGTACGATTTTCACAAGGTGCGGGTTAATCCCACCGAGACTTCACCGTATGGTGAGAATGCCTGGGAGTTTAAGCATCCCGACTTTCAGCTACATAACCGGGAGCAGCTTGAGAATATTAAACGAAAGACTCCTGCAGCACGGAAGAAGGAGAACGCTAATGGAGGGTCTACTGCTGGACCACCCTCTGGGACGGATCGTGAGGTTATTGAACACATGCAGCGGGATATCGAGTCTCTGAAACGGTCGCATCAAGAACTGGAGAACCAGTTATCAAGAGCAATTGACAGTATCGATTCGTTACAGAGATCAGCATCAACCAGGGAACATTATATCAAGCAATTGATGGATCTGTTAAACCAACAACAGCAGCAAAACAGCGCCAACACGAACAACGATCCTCAGCCTCAACAGACACCAAACTTTAGTCCATTGATTCCACCACCCCCTCTTCTTTCGTCTGGACCACACGACGGAGCGTATATGGTCCTCTTGGGCGAAGACGATGAAGACAGCGTACGTCTCTGCCGTAAGTTTCTCAACCAGTACGGCTGTGATGTGGATGTTGCCAACGACGGGTTAGAGGCCGTTCAACGTACGCAGGCCTGTAGATATGATCTTGTTCTGATTGACTCGGTTTTGCCGTCGCTGGATGGAGCATCAGCAACGGAACTCATACGCAAAAAGACCAACACCCATGTTCCGATCATTATCATGGTTTCAACGGAGGTAGACGAGGAGGCGTACTATAAGAGAGGAATAACTGGAATCCTTCGAAAGCCCTTCAAGAAAGACGATCTCTTCCACATCCTCGACATTTACTTGAAGCCACCGCAAAACGAAGAGGATGCGAGAATGAAAAAGGCAAGAGTGTTCTAATCGTGGTTATTGGCGTTCTTCTTTTTCCAAAAAAAGAAGCAAAAAGCGGAAGCTTACTACAGAGGCAAATCGCCCTTGATGAGTTGTGTCTTCCTGTGAAGAGGCAAAACGCTTGTTCTGCCTCGCAAAGAACAACTCCGACATCCAAAATCTCGATGCTGTGCCTGTGTCTCCTGGAGATTACTTTTCTTTGGATGGATTATTACCTTGAGGTCTTAATAGAAAGTGAAGATTTTGAAAAGTGTTGTATGTTGACTATGAACAAAAAAATTTAAACATTCTAATAGCCTCACAGAGTCACAGGGGTGTAGCGGCCAAAAAGCGACTCGGTTGCGGTTCTCTGGGGGGCACGCCCCCAGACCCCCAGGGCTCGCTTCGCTCGATGTTATGGGTAGCGTACTGTTGTTACTACTCGTTGGAGCCTCGCAGAGCCACGGGGGTGCAGGGGGCTGGCCCCCTGCAATCCTAACCCAGAACCGGTTTTCTGGGGGCACGCCCCCAGACCTGCGGGGCTCGTTTCGCTCGAGGTTATGGGTACTGTTCAGCCCTTTCTGTTTGTTGGAGCCTCGCAGAGCCAAGGGGGTGCAGGGGGCTGGCCCCTGCAAATCTAAACCAGTTGTTATTTTCTGGGGACACGCAGAGAGATGGCTCTTGTATTAATCAAGTCCTCAAATCTTAGTGTGATCTAAAGATCGAGACAGCTTGAGTAGATCGATTGATTGCTTTTTCTCCATGAGAAGGTCGATGTTCATGTATTTGGCCAGCTGGATGCACAGTTCCCTTCCAAGATGCCAAAGACTTGCTATAAACACCATAGGCCGCATGCGCATAGATCTAGACAAGCGTTTTTTTCTTTTCTTTTATTTTATTTACTTTTTTCCTCCGGCGAAGACAACACCTGAATTCGTTGGGTAAACTGGTTTCCGCCCAACGGTCGGCAAAATCGACTCAGGGTCTGAGGACTAACCCAGGGTTCCTTACATATCTAACGTCATGAACCGAAAGGAGCGTAGTCGTATATATTTCGGTAGGGGTTCAGTTAGCTAGCCTTGGGCCACTGCCTAGTTGGGAAATAAGTGATCTTCGCCGGTTAGCTCCGAGTGAGACAGCGTCGTGTTTTGTCCCACACAGGCTTGGCACTAAACGGGTTTCAATCCCTGAATAGAAATATTCGGAACTATTAATGTGTATATGGTGGTTGTAATTGTTAGGTCTAATTCTTTCAACATAGGTAGGTGGAGCTATTCTATATCAAGTCCGTTTATGGAGAGATTGATTGAAGAATGCGGCATTCCAAACGAAGCGTCCGGATAAAGTACGTTAACGTCATGCAGCTAGTAGATTGGGGGTAGCGCCGGAGCTGGAAAATCCATTTCCGGACCCACGCATGGAGCTAGCTAGTAGGTAGCCGGGGCTGGAGAAACCCTCCCGGATCTACGCATACGGCTGTGTATATATAATCGCTGTTGGAGTTCTGCTAGAAACCAGCTAGTCTGAGTGTACGCCGGACCATACTACAGTAGAACCAGGGTTGGTGAACCTAAATCACCTTTCTGTACGCGACAGCCCTGATGACGGTTCGACTGAAGCCATTGCTGCGCTAGGAGGATCAAAGGGGGTGATTAAGTTCGAGACTATTAAATTTGCAATGGGCAGAACGAAGAATGGGAAGGTGGCTTTGTATTTTCTTGGGCTGTCTATTCTGCTGTGTGCCTGGGCGTATTCTTTAGACACGTCTTTTGTGTTCAAGCAGGATTCCTTTACCGCTTTGAGTTTAACAGAAACTGCAGTGACTTCCCCTCTTTTGGTTGCTACAAGAGTTATATTCGCTGTCTCGAAACCAATATTGGCAAAGATCTCAGATGTTTCTTCAAGACCGGCTACGTACGTCTTGGTTCTCCTTTTCTACGCCGTGGGCTGTATCCTCATTGCGTCTAGTACAAATGCGGTGTCTAATATCATTGGTCAGGCATTTGTGGCAGTGGGTAGTTCTGGACTGGAGACTTTGAGTGATATAATCGTTGGTGATTTGACCCCTCTTAAATGGAGGGGGTTTATGTGGTCACTACTTTCCCTTCCTTTTATTCCTAACTTTTGGTTATCAGGTATTATTGTCCATATGCTATCAACTAATGAACGGAGGTGGAGATATGGAATGTTTGCCATCATCATGCCGGTGGTGCTCTCACCAGCTATTTTGATCATGTTATTCTTTCAGAAAAAAGCTGCAAAACTTGTCATCATTGAACCACGCAAAAAGCTACCCCTAAAGAGACGTGTATGGAACTTTTTGATTCAGATGGACGCCTTGGGACTTTTGATAATGACACTTGGATGGACGCTCCTGTTGATACCGTTCTCACTTTACCCCTTGGTCGATAATGGATGGAAGAACCCCAGTTTGATTGCCATGATTGTTGTTGGCGGCGTGTTGCTCATTGCTTATGTACTGTACGAAGTTTACATTGCACCAGTACCATCTGCATCACCTCGTGTCATGTTTAACAAGACCTTTCTCATGTCAGTGGTTATTGATTTCATCTACATGCTGACAGGAAGATTGATAACCTTGTACTTACCGTCATACATCTGGATTATCACAGAGTGGACGCCACTCTTGGGAAAGTTATTCACCAACTCCATCACGTTTACAGTATGTGTGTTTGCAGTTGTAGCTGGTGTCATCCAAAAGGCTCACGCACCGCTATAAGTACCTCCAAATCTGCGGCCTCTCTCCTCGTCATCAAAATAGTGGGAATTGGCATCATGATCGGTCCTTCGGGTTTCTCGCAGGGAGGTACGTCACAATTGGTTTGTCTACAACTTTTGACTGGCGTAGGTGGGGCCTTTTCTCTTGTAGGCTCACGAGTAGCCTCGCAGGCTTCTGTTCCCCACGATAATCTCGCAATAGCAGTTTCCCTTCTATCTCTCTTTAGAACTCTTGGATCCGTAATTGGTTCAACGGCGGCTACTCAAATCTGGACATACCAAATGCCACGCCTGCTCCGAATATACCTACCAGAACACGTCACCGACAATCAGATCATGAACCTTTTCCACGATGAAACCTATTTCAGATACTACAACATGGAAGGCAAAATTCGTCAAGGAGCCATTATCGCGTCTTCCAAAGCCATGTGGTACTTATTTACCCCCGCGCTCGCAATCTGTTTCATACCCCTAATCTGCGCCTGTTTCCAAACAAACTTCTTCTTGGGCGATACCCAAAACGCTGTCGATGAAGCTGCTATCGCTGAAAAAGAACAACACCCAGACAAACGGTCTTGGAAGTATAGGTTTTTTGGATTAGGTGCAACTTAATTTTTTAATGCTCTTTTTCTGGGGCTAGCTTCCAGACACCCGAAGAACCAAAAATATTAGCTCTACGAGGCGCTGTAAGAAAGAGCTGAGCTTCTGCAAGTCCTATCCTTTTTGTTCTTTTTTAAAAAAGCCCGAGCCAGTAGTGGTTTTCTGGGGGCACGCCCCCAGACCCCCTGGGCTCGCTTCGCTCGAGGCTACGGGTAGTGTTCTAAGCGGAGATGATGAGTGGAAAGAAAGAGACAAAAAGTGCAAAAGCGCACCATGGAAAGAACAATAAGAAATAATTTTATGTATTTTTGGATCAAGAGTCTGACATAGTCTCCGTGACCTGTTACGGGTTTAACTCCGAGTGGATGCATCTGGCGACTCTATAATAAATTGATTAAATGTAAAATGTAAAAAATGGGTATTGTTCTATTCCTTGAAGCCTCGCAGAGCCACGGGGGTGCAGGGGGCTGGCCCCTGCAAACCTTAACCCACAACCGATTTCTCTTTTTGTTTTTTTTTAAACAACCATAACTCAGTAGTGGTTTTCTGGGGGCATTCCCCCAGACCCCCTGGGCTCGCTCCGCTCGGGGCTACGGGCAGTGTTCTATTCTTTGAAGCCTCGGAGAGCTACGGGGGTGCAGGGGGTCAGCCCCCTGCAAACCCTAAACCACAACTGATTTCTCTTTTTGTTCTTTTTTAAAAGAACCGAAAACATTAGCTCTACAGGGCTCTAAAAAAGAGCTGGAGCTTGACAAGTTCTGCTCTTTTTAGAATTAGCACTGCGAGGCTCTAAAAAAGGCTGGGATTCAACAGGTTGCTTAATCGAAGTATTAGACCCAACGTGGTGCAGTTGAGGGGTTTTTTCAGACTTCTGCGTAGCAGAACAACGCTTTTTGCTTCGTTTTCTGGAAAAAGAAGAGCTGGGCTGAACGACTAGCTTAAATGGAGAGAGCCTTAACCCTGTGACTCAGCGGAGTCAGCTCAGGGCTAGCTTTGCAGGCGTTCGAGTAATATAACCATGTTTGCAATAAACAGGAAGACAGGATTAACTCATTGTAACGTCTTTGTTTGATTTGATTCGATTAACGAACCTAGCATTAATAACCCAAGTTGATAAATAGAGTTCAGTCACGTGATTACCAGACACATCCATGTGCGTAGCCCCAGCCTCAGACCTGAATGGCCCATTTCGGGAAGTTTGCAGACAAAAACTCAATTATAATATAAGCTGTATGGACAATACCATAACGCTTATTTTGAGAAACCACGGTTCTTAACCAATTGTAAGTGGATCACCTATGTAGGATGCCAGAGCTTTAGAGTGTTTTAGATGTCTCTGTGTAGCTCTAACCCATACCCAGCACCTCGAGTGAAGCCAGCCCTAGGGTTAGGGCGTGTCTCCCAGAAAACCACTAGTGGGTTAGGTTTTGCAGGGGGCCAGCCCCCTGCACCCCCGTGGCTCTGCGAGGCTTCAACGAATAGAAAGAAAAATCCGCTACCCATAACCTCGAGCGAAGCGAGCCCTGGGGGTCTGGGGGCGTGCCCCCAGAAAACACCACTGGGTTAGGGTTGCAGAAAGCAACACCTGGGTTAGGGTTTGCAGGTGGTCAGCCCCCTGCACCCCCGTGGCTCTGCGAGGCTTCAACGAATAGAAAGAAAAATCCGCTACCCATAACCTCGAGCGAAGCGAGCCCAGGGGGTCTGGGGGCGTGCCCCCAGAAAAAAGCCGCCCTATAGAATATAGCCGAGGTTTGAAGTTTTACCCCTGAGAGGGATTAAAGGGTTTCGGGGGGCCGACGCCGGGCCGAGCCGAGATGCGTCCGAGACATTCCGGCGATGCACGCGCCGCCTGTCAAATGCACGGAAGAAGGCACGCTGCATGCAGCAAACAATGGGAGTTTGACAAAACAAGCACCACTTCTCGCGACCCTCCCTTTTTTTTTTCCTCCATCAGCCCATTATGTCCCAGTACTATAGCAACCAGGGGGCGCCCCCCCAGCAACCGTACTACCAGCAGCAGCAGCAGCCACAATGGGGCCAGCAGCAGCAGTATCCTCCACCAAACTATCCACAATACAACCAGCAACAGCAGCCTCCGAAGCAGGAGCACTACAATTCGCAGGATTACGGCCCTCAGCAGGGCTACACTGCATACAATAACGCTCCTCCACCTGTCCAGATGGACTACGCGGGAAAGCCCCAGGGCGAGGGCCCTAACTTCACGGACCGGTTCAAGGTCCAGAAACCTAAGATCAACGACCCAATCTTCATCGTGATCTTCCTGGGCGTGCTCGCAGGCTTTATTGCCGTCGCAGCAATCTCCCTCAAGGCCTACACAGGCTCCAGAAGCTTTCAGGGCGGGTCGATCTACGGATCGCAGAATGACTTCTCCCTGAACACTAACACTATCATTTTGTTGGGCTTTGTGGCGGTGGTGGCTGTGGTGTTGGCTGTGCTGTATTATACGCTTGCGCGCATGTTCACCAAACAGTTCATCATCATCACCATCATCTGCAACCTCATCCTGGCCTTTGGCACGGCCATCTTCTACTTGGTCGAGAAGTACTACTCGGCAGGCGTTGTTTTTCTGGTTTTTGCCTGTTTCTCGGCCTTCTGCTACTGGACGATGCGTCATCGCATCCCCTTTGCGACCGTTGTTCTCCAGACCATCATCGACGTCACACGACAGCATCCCTCTGTTTTGCTTGTCTCGACGCTTGGTGCTCTCATCTCTGGTGCATTCGCCGTCTTCTTCTCCGTGGTGCTTGTCTCCATCTACGTGAAGTGGGCACCTAACGAGAACAACCCCGAATGCGCCAACGGTGGCTGCTCCCAGGGCAAGCTCGTGGGTCTCATCGTCTACGTGACCTTTGCTGGCTACTACATCACCGAGGTCATCAAGAACGTGATCCACGTGACCATTGCCGGTGTCTATGGTTCCTGGTACTACTGCTCCAAGAGTGACCAGGGAATGCCCAAATGGCCTGCAATGGGCGCCTTCAAACGAGCCATGACATACTCCTTCGGGTCCATCTCCTTCGGAAGCTTGATCGTGGCCATCATCAACTTCATCCGCTTCGTCCTCAACGCCGCTCGCCATGCCAACCAGGACAACGGCGGAAACATGGCCATCACAGCCCTCCTGTGCTTTGCCCAATGCTGCATCGGCATCCTCGACTGGCTCGTCACCTACTTCAACCACTACGCCTACACCTTCATTGCCCTCTACGGCAAGGCGTATCTCCCCGCAGCGAAGGACACCTGGGAGCTCGTCAAGAAGAAGGGAATCGACGCATTAGTCAACGACAGCTTGATCGGAAGCGTCCTCACCTTCGGCTCCACCTTCATTGGCTACGTCTCAGCCCTGCTCGCCTTCCTCTACCTCAAGTTCACTAAGCCAGCCTACAACGAGTCCGGCGGCTTCTACCCCGTCGTCATCGCCTACGCCTTCCTCATCGGCACGCAGATCGGAAACATCACCACAGTGTCCATACACTCAGGCGTCTCAACCTTCTTCGTCGCCCTCGCAAAGGACCCCGAAGTGTTCCAGATGAGCTACCCAGACATCTTCGAGCGTATCCTACAAACATACCCTCAAGTGAGAAGCAAACTCAACGTTTAATCCAAAAACACATATTTATTTATTAGATCCACCACCACCACCCCCGTAATAATACATTTTTGAAGGTCTTACTGCTAACCTGGGGGCATGCCCCCAGACCCCCTGGTTCGGGTTCAAACTCAACCCAACCATAATCTAACCCAGGTGTTGTTTTCTGGGGGCACGCCCCCAGACCCCCAGGGCTCGCTTCGCTCGAAGTTATGGGTAAGGGTCTATTCGTTGAAGCCTCGCAGAGCCACGGGGGTGCAGGGGGCTGGCCCCTGCAAACCTAACCCAGTTGTTGATTTCTGGTGGCATGCCCCAGACTCCCTGGGCTCGCTTCGCTCGAGCTATGAGTGGTGTTTCATTCGTTGAAGTCTTACGGAACTACGAGGATGCAGGTCTGAGCCATAATTGCTTCTTCTGGGGATGGCCCCAGACATTCAGGTTTGGGAGCCAAGAGCCTTCTGCAGAAGTAACGGTTTTGTTTATTTCCCGAAAAGGAGAGTTCATATACGGCAAGATCCTTTGGTTAATTAACCCCCATCATCGAAGGTATCGCAGAGGTTTGGGAGTGAATAATCTCCTGCGGAACAGAATTAACCTTTTTGCTTCTTTTTGAAAAAGAGAAAAGTGTATAATATAGGTTTTGTTTTATACAGGCAGGGGATTCATGATCTAAGCAGAGTCCCTTGCCCTTGCATGCATGTTTCATTAGGATTGACATCTATGTTTTACGGTTTGAATTTATCCGGATGTCCATTGTTGATCAGAAGAGTGGATAGCAGCCCTGGCTCGGTCAGCCGCTTCTTCCATCAGATAACCAGTGAACGCGTTTTAGCCCGCTATACGTATTGTATGGACAAATTTTGCAGAATAGGGACCAAAACTATGGATGACAGAAAAGGTGCAACCTATAGAGTGCTCAATTTTTATTAGACAGGGAAGTGAGATTTCATCTGATAAGTCCCAAGCGGGCAAAATAACCTTTGCCACCCGTATCTTACTGTTTCATTGGTAAGACCCACGTTCTCCGATGATCGGACAAAGTGGGCCAGATAATCAGCCAGTCGAGGTCTGTTGGTCCATCTGTAATATAGCTTGTTTTTTACGAAGAATAAAACCAACTATGGAGGCCTAGGGTGTATGAATATCAACAGTCTCTTCTTAACTGAACTGTGCTTGGGGCACCGATTGCAATTGGGAGAAATATATCTCCACTAACACGCCACCTACGAGCCACCTAGTATGTACGTTGTACTGGACCTATGAAGCCGGGTCAACGAAACTTTAGTTAGGAAAAGACAAAAAAATGGACAAGTATTGTTACAAACAATTAACCTCTAAAGAAAAATGGCCAGATCCCCCAGGTTAGGGTCTGAACGGGGCCGGCGCCTGCACTCCCTTGGCTCTACTAGGCTACGACGAATAGAAAGAATAGAAATTTCGAGAGACGTGAACACCTGCCCACAGAAAAAGCCTGTTCTGGTTAGGATTGCAGGGGGCCGGCCCCCTGCACCCCCGTGGCTCTGCGAGGCTTCAACGAATAGAAAGGAACATTACCCATAACCTCGACCGAGGCGGACCCCCAACCACTACTGGGCTAGGTTTTGCAGGGAGCAGACCCTGCATCCCGGTGGCTCTGTAAGGCTCCAACGAATTGAAAGACTGAAGGCTACCCATAACCTCGAGCGAAGCGAGCCCTAGGGGCCTGGGGGCGTGCCCCCAGAAAGCAATACCCATGTATCAGCCCAGGATTCATGAAGCAAAGTGTCCCTTTGTACTTTACCGAATAGAAAGAATAGCAGATCTACTCATAGTTAGCCTCGAACGAAGTAAACCCTAGGGATCTGGGAGTGCGGCCAAGAAGAACCCACGTACATGATCGTTCCTGGAGCTATGTGGAGCCGCTGACAGATGTATCAAAGTACAGAGGGGTGGGCCTGGATAACGGTTAACGATGCATATTTTATAATTTATTTTCTGTTTCGAAACATGATTGCATGTACGGGGAGCTGCTATCAATTGACGGCTGGTTTGTAGGGATATAAAAGGCCACCGTGTATCCTTTAACGATGTCAAGCAGTTGTTTCGATATTACAATGAAGCTCACTTCTCTCATTACTGCAGCAGTAGCTGCAACCTCCGCAGTCGCTGGCACGAATTGGGATATTTCCTCCATTGAAAAGGCGAGACATAAGGACAAGACTATTGCATGCCGAGACTGTCTTTTTGACTCACTAGAAGCCAGCATCTCTGACATGTTCAACCAAATGGCTGGCGGGAAGAATACTGGAACCGCTACCAAAAAGGGCGATGGACACGAAGTCATCCTAAAATTCAGAAAGACTGCTTCCGGCCAGGTCCACAAACCAGAAGGTTCAGACCTCTTTGAAATTGCTGGATTTACCGTTCTCGATTACAACCACCCCTACGCAGCCCAGGGTTGCATGTCCCTAAAGTACTTAGAAAAGCCCCAGGCAGAACTAAGCTTCACTATTAACTCCAAGGACTACCATTTCAAAAACATCCCTGACGCTTGCACTGTTCCTGCCTAGAGACTCCTTCTCTAACACATACACTACATGTCGTTATGAACTCCTTTTAAATTCTCCCCTTCTACATTGCCTCCCTGAGCGAACCTGAGGCCAAGCGGCGCACCCAAAAATGCCGACTTCTGGGTTAGGTTTGCAGGGGGCCGGCCCCCTGCACCCCCGTGGCTCTGCGAGGCTTCAACGAATAAACCCTAGCCCATAGATTCGAGCGAAGCGAGCCCAGGGGGTCTGGGGGGTGCCCCCAGAAAACAACTACTGGGTTAGGGTTTTGCAGGGGGGCCAGCCCCCTGCATCCCCGTGGCTCTGCGAGGCTTCAACAAATAAACCACTACCCAAATCTCGGCGAAGCCGACCCAGGGGGTCTGGGGGCCTGCCCCCAGAAAAACTACTGGGTTAGGCTTTAGCAGAAAATAAAGCAGAGGCTAAGAATTAGTATATATATGTTATGAAGATTGGAGTTGGGGTTTTTCGTCGAACCTGACGGACTTTCTGCGGGTTCTATCGGCCATGGGGGTGGCGAGGGTGAGGCCGCTGAGCTGGGCCTCAGCGGCCTGGGTGGCCTCCTTGTCCTCCTCCTTACAGCGGGTGCAGTTGCATTGGAAGCCCCAGTTGACGCGGAGGTCGTACCGCCGTTTGGCCAGCGGGTCGTTGGGGTTGACATATGTGGTGAGCAGCTCCTCGCCCTGCTTGATGGCCCGTTTGGCGTAGACCTTGATGCCCGCCGTCCGGCCCACGATCTTCACGTCGACGTTCGGCGCACACGAGTGGTTCAGATGCGATTGGGTGAGGAAGAGGTTCCCGTCCAGGTTGTTGATGTTGAACATGCCTAGGCCCAGCATCCACTCGTCGTATGTCAGAGTGTAGCTCGGGCCGACGGCATCCCGAAGGAGCTCGTACCCTTCCTTCCACAGCGCCTCATATTGCTCCTGCAGCAGGCCACCGCCACCGCCACCGAACGGGTTGCTCGATTGTGGCTGTGCAGAATCCACGGCCTTCTGCCGAACATCCTGCCGGACCTGGGCCATCGCGTCGATCTTCTTCCGTAGCTTGCCCTTCGAAGGGTCCTTGAGCATGTTCAGAAGCACGATCCCATAGCCATAGGCCGCGTTCCACTCGTTCTCCAAGCAAAACTGCTCGAACCGCTGCCAAACGTCCTCCTTGACCCTCGTGTGCCCAGCCTGGTGCCACAGCGCTGCATGTATGCAGTCGGCCTTGCGGCACTTCGGCCCGCACCATCGGGCCGGACACGTCTTGCAGTCCGACCCCCCCATGGGCACCCCCCCGGCCTTGGACCGTTGCTGGAACGGCCGCGCGCAGTGCGCGCAGGCCAATGTTTTCCGCATAAGCGGAATAACGTCTAGCGGGGCCACGAGGACCAGGGGCTCCTCCTCCCATATCAGATCGCCCTCGGAGAAGGCCCGTGCGGCATACAGGGCCTTACCACGTGACTTGGTCATCTCGAGCCGCACGCCCGGAGGCAATTCTAGTCCCGGAGTCGGAGCCGAAACGGTCTCAGAAACATACTGCACAATTGGCGTGTGGGTCTGTAGGCCGTGCTGTTTGAGGAGGTTTTTCAGCCGTTTTTCGCTCAGGCTCCAGGTGGGGTGCTCCCGCTTCACGAGCTGGTGCAGCTTTGCATTGCCGAGCGTCTCGGTCGCAGGGTTCTTCTTCCAGATCTCGATCACGCTACCTACCACCTCTCGCTCATGGGGCGTGTACTCCCCCTCCGTCGTCTTCGACTGTCCATTTGTATCGCCCATCTGACTGATCTGTGATGATCAAAAATCTCACAGACCAAACTCCCAACCGGCCCTAAACCTCCGGTCGAACCCTAGCCCAGGCATAATGCCGGTGCTTTACTACCAAAAAACAATCCTCCTGGGTCTGTTTCATGGCGGACGAGTGAGCTGGTACTATTTGTCAAATGACGTGTTTTTTAGTGTCGCTTTCGATTAAAACCGTGTTCTGGGTTCTCCGTTGCCCCGGCAACGAATGTCTCGGATATATGCATGAGGCCCGTCGGGTTTTTGGGGCACCCCCAGACCCTTTGCTGAGGCTTCTGCGAGGCAGAACTCTTTTATCTCGTGTCTACGACGAAGGTATCCTGGGGGCACGCCCCCAGACCCCCTGGGCTCGCTTCGCTCGAGGTTATGGGTAGTGTTCAGTTCTTTGTGTTCGTTGAAGCCTCGCAGAGCCACGGGGGTGCAGGGGGCTGGCCCCCTGCAAAACCTAACCCAGTTGTTGTTTTCTGGGGGCATGCCCCCAGACTCCCAGGGCTCGCTTCGCTCGAAGCTATGGGCGAGGGTTTATTCGTTGAAGCCTCGCAGAGCCACGGGGGTGCAGGGGGCTGGCCCCCTGCAAAACCTAACCCAGTTGTTGTTTTTCTGGGGGCACGCCCCCAGACCCCCAGGGCTCGCTTCGCTCGAAGCTATGGGCTAGGGTTTATTCGTTGAAGCCTCGCAGAGCCATGGGGGTGCAGGGGGCTGGCCCCCTGCAATCCTAACTCGAGAGTTGTTTTCTGAGGGCACGCCCGAAATGCCCTGGGTCGGTTTCGGCGAGGGTTGGATCTAAATTCCTCTCTACGGTTCTTTACTGATGCATGAAAGAGATCATTGAAATTAAAAGGTGATTGTTTCAATATTATAGATGCGGGTTGGTTTCGTAGATATTAGCTGGTTTGAGTTTAAACTCTGTAATTAAACCAATGCAATTTTTGGGGTGCTTTGAATTCGAAATGTAGTCTAATTTAATATGTGCTGTTTGAGTTTAACCTACTTAGGAATTAAAATGTGTACATGTACGGCAGTTTTCCACTGTTAACGTTCATACCACCGTGTATGCCAGGCTTATATTAGAAGCCCACTGTGAAGTCATGATCGATCAGTTTAGTTATAATGATTGATGAGCAGATGAACAATGAAGCACTACTACGTCTTCCTCAGGAGGTTTTCAGTACCATACTTCAATATTCTTTCTTCAACGATATCCTTACACTCCGAGAAGTGTCCAGGTACTGTAAGCAATATGTGAAATTGTCGAGGGTTATCGACTTTACCATAAGAATGTACGGAAAAAACAACAAGAAAAGTATGGTAACCCCTTGTATGTTTTTTGTTGAAAACCGATCTCGATGCCAGCCTCATAGAGTAATGTATGCCGTGAAGACTAGCATTATGGACTGTGTGCGCTTTAACGGGTTTTCATTCATTATATCTAATGTTTCCTGTATTAGGCTGGATTTCATGTTGCATTGTCCATACAGATTACGGGACTCCTTGTTTGCAGTTCTTTCTGTCGCTGAAAAAACGTACCCTCCCAGACTTCGCTACATTGTTATATCCCACATCCCCTTTCCATTGTTAGGTGATTTAGTGGGTGCATTGGACTTTTCAACTCTGAAATTTTACGCATATGTTACTCTTCTCGTGGATGAAGAAACTTTAAATTCTGCTATTTCAGGAGCGAAAGATGTTTATACCCCTGTCCAAAATATAGCCGACGTGAAATTAGTGACTGAAAGTAATATCCCACTTTGGATAACACTGCTGACGAGGGGTATTCCGGGTTGCAAAGCTGTGATACGAAAAGATTTCTAGTTCAGCCGTATCGGCAGGTTCATGGCTTCACGGTGAATCGAAGCTAATTCAGTTTATATTAATTGAGGGGTAGTTAATTCCAAACAGCATTACTCAAACAGATCGAATTGCTGACATACATGGAGTGAACATGTGAGCAACTTGTATGCATACGCGTACGCTTCCTTGATGTGACCATGCGCTACGTATACACTAGTACTAGCTTGTATCGCGATCATGATCAGCCAAGTACTAGTATTTCATGCATGATCAAGCAATATATATGCTAATTATATATAGTTGGATAATGCTAGCTGTTTCCAAAGTACATACGTACTGGCCATGGCCATGGCCATGGTCGCGTATATTTAATATAATTTAATTGTACATGTTACATATATAGCTAGCTAGGGGTAATATATATATAATGGGGTAATTTCAAACAGATCTAGATCATGATCATGCAGAAGTATGCATACAACATATATACATTCATGCATGATCCATATGCATGTATGTATGCTACTGGTATGCCACTTGTATGGCGCCAGTATGTCAGCAATTCTGTTTGAGTAATTCTGATCTGTTTCATGATCAAAATTAAGTACGTATACCGGGTACCGTATATAATTACATATATATATACTGCCTGCATGCGCAGCTGAATATATATATAGATCGACGATATCGCGACATATGCTTATGCATATGTACATGTGCATATATAGATATCAATTGACCTGATCATATACATGATCATGACAATAATTAACGTGCTTGATTCGCAAGTTTAAAGTCACCTGTACGTGCTTTCGAACAGTCATACGTTGCTGATGTGCTGTGCAGTTTCAAATTAAAGCCAAGAAAGACGGCTATAAAAGAGCCTGTTCCCCATTTTCAACAAACCACACTGCATTAGTTGCGTGTCAGGTGCGAAATGTTTCGTACCAGAGGTATAGGCAACTGCCATTTGCTTTTGCCTTTAAACAAAACAGCACTGGAGAGTTCCTTTGCTGATTGCAAAACTTCTACCAAGAGGTAGAAGTAAGTTCAAACTGACAGCTAATTTAGCTTGTTGGGAAATTATATCATATGCATGCTTACTATAGAAGAAGCATGAAAGTTATAAAGTAAAAAAGAGTAACATTTTTCACCATGTAGGAATGGTTTTTTTCTACCTAGATCACCCTCTGACAGCGAGGTTGATCTAGTCAGGGGAAGACGACATTTCTACACATGATTGGAGTTACAGATATAGATGCGGATTTATCCAAATAATTGAAGTGTAGAGTGACCATATTGGCTCTTTGCATTCCTGAGTTGTGCCCTGCTGCCTTGTACCATTATTGTCTCTGTTGTATTTACGTTTTCAGACCTGCCATTTTCCTCTCTTCTAAAGTAATCCCACAACACCGTGAAAAAGACAAGGGTTTGCCTCCAGGAATGAACAAAGGTAGAGATGACATTAGTGCTACAGCTGCAAATACGAACATGAGCATTGGAATCACATTGGCCACCGAAAACGTTTTAATCACAAATGTCAGAGGAAACGCACACTGTACAAGGGAGATGGAGAAAATAGCATAATGTTCCATTGTGACCCCTTCATCCTCAGACCTCTTAACTTACTTTATATAGATCAATTAAGTACTCAGACTTCTTTTCTTCTGTGCATATAAATTACTCATATGTCTAGACCGATCTATCTGTGCCTGCATGCGGCCAATCAAATAAGAACTAGCTAGGGTATCACCAATGCTACACTCTCTATGTACGGCCATGGAGCTAGATCGAGTGGAAAATTCAGGCTTATATCTGTATCATGTACTGTTCCGGGAACTCTGAATTTACTGCTTCAGCAGCTGACACTAACCACTATACCAATAGCAATTGCTGCGAACATTACTTTCTTCACTATCCTTGCCTTTCAAACCTTTGGTTTCTTCGCACTCTCACCATCGAGCATATTTCTTCTGGAAGCCCTAGCCTTGATTTCCAATCATCAAAATAGGGAAAATATAGTTAGGTTTCCTAATACCGACTTTCCGAGGCCACAGGAACCCATAGTTATCAGCAAAGCAGAACAGCAGAACTAACTCTTTTTCTTTATTTTTGGAAAAGAAAAATCTGATTCACATGGACTTCTTGGGAACGCGTCCTCCAGACTCCCAGGATCAGTTTCGCAGATCTCTCGTCAGTGCATACTTGCCCGAAGTAGAACTAACGCTTTTGCTTCTTTTCCGGAAAAGAAGAAACTACTTACCACGGTGATTATCCTGGGACCATGCCCTAAGATCGGCCTTTCTGAAGATCTGGTTGGTATCCTATTTCTACTAGTCGAAGCCTCGCAGACCCACGGGAGCGCAGGGGGCTGGCCCCCTGCAAACCTAACCCAGTTGTTGTTTTCTGGGGGCATGCTCCCAGACCCCCAGGGCTAATTTCGCTCGAAGCTATGGGTTCAGGGCTCGCTTCGCTCGAAACTATGGGCTCTGTTTAGTTGTTTCTACTAGTCGAAGCCTCGCAGAGCCACGGGGGTGCAGGGGGCTGGCCCCCTGCAAATCCCAACCCAGAAGTATATTTTCTGGGGCTCTCTTCGCTCAACGCGTGGGCTAGTTATTGCCTTGCAAACCTCTGAGAGTACAGAATACCTAGAAGCATCAGCTCTGAATTTCATCTATGAAAACCGGTGATGCAAGCATGCATGCAAGTTTTCGGTTTTCATTGAGAAGCCAAAGCTTCGATATCTTTGTACTATACAGATACACATCTCCATTCCATGCAACAGAATACAGCCGTGAGTCCGACATAGCTTTATCACCTCGGTAAGGCTGCTCCACAGTTCGATCTCCGTGAAGCGGAGTCAGGGGGTTCGGAGACGAGTCCAAGGAAAACAACCAACAGACTGCGGAGATGGTCAGTTAGAAATAGTCCAGGCTCTTCTCCAGGTTGAGCTTTTTAGGCGTGACGAATGTGGCCCTGGCATTAACGAGCTCCTTTCCATGAGTGGTCTGCACGGACCCGGCCACCAGCGCTTTTCGGCCATCTTTCACCTCCTCGGTCCACGTCTTGATGACCAGGAACTGGTGGGCCAGTGTCGGCGCCTTGTAGTTGATGTCGAGGTTCGCAGTCACGCCCACGGGGACCTTGAAGCTGAGAAATGCGATTCGGGCCAACGCCTCGTCAAGCAACGTGCCCAACACTCCACCATGGACAATCAGCGGAAACCCCGTCAAAAGCCGGCCACAATGCACAATCGCAACGCTGCTCTTCTCCTCCGTGTCCACAAACACCATCGGCTCAATGGACAGCCCTCCCGGCGTCCGCAACGTCCCCGCCGTAAACAGCTTCTCCAGTCGACTCTTATCCTTCATGTTCTCCCACGACCGGATCTGCTTGTACCGCGACTCCTCCTTCAATCGTCGCACAATCGGCAGCCTGTTCAAGTCCTTCTCAATCTCGCTCGAATACTCCGCGGCCTCCAACGTCCCCCGCATCGGCAACTCGTGCTCCGTCACATACCGCAGCACACTAAACGGCGAACAATAGTACCCTCCAACGGCTCCAACCACCGTCAACCCCCCATACACCTTCCATCCTCCGCTTCTTACACCCTGTCGTGCTGCTCCAAACATAACCTAACTAACGTGACTACGTCACTTTCACCTCACAAACTCATGTTTTGTCCCATCTCCCCAGACCACGGTACTCCAACACTTCCCAAGCAGAATCAGCTCCACAATTTCCTGGGGGCACGCCCCCAGACCCCCAGGGCTCGCTACGCTCGAAGCTACGGGTAATGTGCTATTCTCTCGACTTGTTGAAGCCTCGCAGAGCCACGGGGTGTAGGGGGCTGGCCCCCTGTAAACCTAACCCATATGTAGTTTCCTGGGGGCACGCCCCCAGACCCCCAGGGCTCGCTTCGCTCGAGGTTATGGGTAGTGTTTATTCGTTGGAGCCTCGCAGAGCCACGGGGTGCAGGGGGCTGGCCCCCTGCAAATACTAACTCAAGAGTGGTTTTCCGGGGGCACACGTTTTGTGAGTTCTCTATCGAGCTCAAGGTATGGGCGTCGGCTCAGTAGTTGCCGAAGTGATAATGCTACTGTTGTATGGAAGCAGGTGAAGGAAGTAAAGGTTCCAGTTGTTCCTAGTTATTTGTCATACAACGCGAGCCTTGATCCACCTCAGAAGGTATGGTGGCGAAATTGCCTGTATAACAACTGATTCTTAATGCTGTACGGAACAGTTCTCATTCCTCTACCTCTATCACTTCATATCACCGAATGCTAAACAAACATGCACACCTTTGACTAGAGTCAGCGAAGATGCTGTGTTCATAAAACGAGTTGATCATTAGATTGGGGCATATCGACCCAAAGCCAGAATTAAGTTGGGAAAACCACTCCTATTTATATCAACTTACACACCCTTGATTACGTAATCATACTAATGCTTCGACCGGACTCAACAGACCTTGGATAGGACCAGCTGCCAGTCCCTGCTCGTGGATCTGTGGTCCTCTAACAAATAGATCACGAACCATAGAATCGAACGAAGCGAGCTCTGGGGCCCTGGGAGCAAGCTTTACAATCCCTAGTTAGGATTGCAGGGGGCCAGCCCCCTGCATCCCCGTGGCTCTGCGAGGCTTCGACTAGTAGAAAAAACTGAACATAACCCATAGCCCCGAGCGAAGCGAGCCCTGGGGGTCTGGGGGCGTGCCTCCAGAAAACAAGTTGTGCGTTAGAATTGGGCTACCTCCGTGGCTCTGCGAGGCTTTAACGAATAGAAACAACTGAACACAGCCCATAGCCTCGAGCGAAGCGAGCCCTGGGGGTCTGGGGGCGTGCCCCCAGAAACCAAGTTGTGGGTTAGGTTTGGCAGGAGTAGTACACGGGGCTGTGGTTACTGGTTGACTTAGATTAAATTAACGTCTTGACTAATCTACATTTTATATACAAATTGAGGGAATTTAACTGCTGTAGGAGAAAGAATTCCCGACCATGTTTTGCAGGGACTGGAGGTGAGAGGAGCGAGGGGTGACGTTTCTTCGTGCATATAGAGCGGTGAAGTCTTTTAGGAGGGTTCGGACGCGTTTGAAGTCGCCAGAGGTCATGGCGCCGTTGATTCTCGTCAGCAGCTTGTCTTTTTCTTCTTGGCCAATCGAGCCCTCGGGGAGCATGTTAAGGGTCGCGGACAGCCATTCGAGTGCCTGTTGCGATGGGACCAGTTGGAACAGGGTCAGCATTAGGCTTGATGCGTCCGTCACACAGTCACGTGGGAAGGAAAAGATGAGACCCGAAACGAGTCGTGCACATAGCTGTTGGCCGTGATTTGTCGCTAGAGACACAACGGTGCTGCGGACATTGTCTGGGATGGAATCGCGGTTGCGGACAGACATTGGTGGCGAAGTGTATCCGTAGCCAAGAAGGTCCTGGAGGAAGTGCAGGGTGGCCATTAGCGGCTCCATCTGTTCTAAAGTGAGGGCAGAAAGTGCAGCGTTGAAGGAGGGTTCAAAGAGATCAGACGAAATGTGTTGGAAGGGGAAGAACATGAGTACATCGCTCATGAGACGGAAGAAGTCTTCAATTAGATCAGGCACCTCCGCAGGCGACGACACGTCGGCCAGGTATCTGTAGAACGACACTGCCTGTCGAACTGAAAACTGCCATACAGCTTCCTTTGTAGCAGCATCAATAGCGACTTCCCCGTCCATATCATCGCCAAACTCGCGGATAACCGCTCCAGACACCCACAGATAACACCCGTAATGCGTCTTTTCAAACTGTGCGACCAGGGTCTCTGCAATTGATGCAAGTATCGGACTAAGGTGAACGCTGCATGAGTGGAGACAGGTCTTGATGAACTTGCATGTTCGTTCAGAAACAAAGGACGACTTGCCATGCGCCTCCAAAAGAGCCGTGATTAAAACTGGATAGAGCTCATTCACAAACTCCGCTGTGGGAGATTGCTGGGCTTGCTTGTCTGGCTTGACGATTTGAACCAGAATTGTCAATAGCTCAATCTCATCGGCAATCTCTCGATAGAGCGGCGTGGAGCCGGGCTTTTGACACTTTTCCAGTAACCTGTTCACTATCGGTTGTCCAAAATGCTGCAACGCCGGCCTTATCCGCTCTGCGGGTTGGGCCACAATCACATGTGCAATGCCATCCGTCACTTCGTATAGCGAGTCCAGGTCCAGTTCGCCAGCGACCTTTTCATAAAACGGAGAAAGCTGCTCTAGATACCCCGTCAGCAGCGGCGCACAATCCTGGCAGAAATGCATCAACGCCTGTGCGGCCGCGCTCATTACAGACTTGCTCGATGTGCCAAAGCCATTGGTGATATATTGTAGCTGGAAATCCAGGTAGTCTGGATGTTTTGCAGTCCATTCGGTGTATCTGCCCAATACCAACGTGGCTGCATAACGAATCTTTTCATGCTCTGGTAGCTGTACCAACATTTTCATAATATTTGGCAGAATCTCCGATTCTGACAACTCCACTTCTCGGGCCATGGCCCGCATACTGAATAGTGGTGCCTCAATTTCCTGCCACGTCTTTTGTTCCTGCAGCCCAGTGCAGACCTTGTCATATGCCTTTTGCAATGCATAGCTGGAGCCGACAACAGCACAGCAATCCTTCAACACATCTCCCATTTCATGTCTGAACGACCTAAACTTGTCTTCCTCTTCCCTGTCCCCATTAAACAGATCCTGCTCATTATCCCCCGCGGGGTATTGTAGATGATGAATGACCACATCAATCAGCTTCAAGTAAATGTCGGACAACGCCTCCCGCGACTCTGCAAACTTTGGCATCACCAACATCTGTTTTAGGCAGTACCAGAAATAAAACGTAAACTGCACAACCTCCAAGTCCTCGTCAAACGCAGTGCATTCGGCCACGCATTCAACCAGCTCTCTAAACTCGCTTGGGTTCTTTGCCACCAGCACATGCCACGCCTCACCTGCCTCAGAAAACAGCCGGGTGTACGCTCTAAATGCATCAGGATCATCTTTGCAAGCAGTGATGTTCGGTCGCAGTGCCACGACTTTATGGTAAAGCGCCTGAATCGTTTGCATGCTCTCAGCAGTATCCCTGGTCTCCCGAATAACAGAACACACACAATCAACAGCGGGCTCAAACGTATCTTCGTTGTGAATAGCCTTGAAAATCAGATCTAGCAACGGAGTACCGACAATGTCCTCCACACTGACCTCCGCTAACCATGAATTCAGACACTCAAACACCAGCGAATGGTCCTCCTTGGACTCTGGCGTACGAACATAATCCACCAACAACTGAACCACCTTCGTCGCATTCGCCTGCACCAGCTCCTCTGTCCGCTGTCGAAACTCATCATCACTCAAAGACGTTCTCTTTGGATCAGACACCTCCTCCGGAAGCACCTTCAAAAACTCCAACAAACACGTCATGTGCCCCTGCAGCTTATGCACCATCTCCGGAATGGCATCCTTCCATTCCAACACCTGCAGCGAGAAGTTGGCCAACGCAACACTCAACTGCGTCGACACAATCTTCGACTCCTGAACAGTACGCTCAAGCAACCCAATCAGCGAATCCTTCAACTCTAATCTCGACTCACGAGGCACTTGATGCAGATCGTACAAAATCTTTGATCTTATACTCTGTGCACAAAACAGCTTTGCCTGAATCGGAGCAGATTCCGTGGGCGCTGCCAATATCTGATGGCATACATCCCATGCTTCAGTCTAAATCCCAACCCTAGTCAGTATAATCCTCCTTCAAATGAACCCATAAAACAAACGAACAAAACACTTTTCCTTTCCAACAAAGAACGTTCAACACATAGAATGGTATTGTTCTTTTTAAAAAAAGAACCAAAAACATTAGCCCTGAGGGGCTTCGACGAATAGAATGGAATTGTTCTTTTTTAAAAAAGAACCAAAACATTAGCCCTGCCGACTTCGACGAATAGAATGGTATTGTTCTTTTTAAAAAAAAGAACCAAAAACATTAGCCCTGCGGGGCTACGACGAATAGGTCGAAATTGTTCTTTCTTTCTTTTTTCTAAAAAAAAAGAACCAAAAACATTAGACCTGCGGGGATACAGCAGAAAGAACGTTTTTGATCTTTTCTTTAAACGAACCAGAAAGCAGTACCCCTACGGGGTTCACTGGTGTCCCTTATTCTTTAAAAGGAAAAAACACCACTGATACTGCGAGCCTCACCTAATTGACCTGTGTTCATCCTTTTAAACACTAAATATTACCCATCCTAAACCAATTCCAGATCAACTGCCCAGTTCCTTATCCAACACTGATCTACGACCTGACATTCGCAAAACATACTCCGGTTCTCCAGAAACAGACCCAATACGCATTGTCCCTTCACCCAAAATCCGCGAAGCGGACCCAGGGGGTCTGGGGGCGTGCCCCCAGAAAACCGACCAAACTCGCGTTGATCCGACTGTGCAAACAGGATTGAGCAATTGTAAAACATCTTCATGAGAAATACATTGTTGAGGATGTTGTAATTGGACGAAATTGAAGGCATTTGATGGGCTTTGGTGTATTTCAGTTCATGGTGTGTTCGTTTGTTTGTTGGATCCAACAAATTAGTGAAATACTTACGCTTTTTTGAAATCTTTCTAGAAGATGGCTTGCATGCTCCTTTTCTGCCTTGTCTGTCGATGCGTACAGAGAGTTTAGCCCGTTCAACACATTGATAACCGTAAATTCGTCTGTTGACATGCTGTCATGCACTAGGTAGCTGTCTCCAGCCGCCGCTCCTCTCGATGATGCCGATTTTATCAAACTCCCACCGGCAAAAAATTACCCGGCCTTTAAACCCATCACCGAAAAGAACCGAAAACATTAGCCCTGCGGGGCTTCGACGAATAGGATGGTATTGTTCCTGTTAAAGAAAAAAACCAAAAAGATTAGTCTTGCGGGGATTCGATGAATAAGATGGAATTGTTCTTTTTAAAAAAAGAACCAAAAACATTAGCCCTGCGGGGCGTTCGCGGCTGGGGGTCGCCCCTGGCAACCCTAACCCAATTGCTGTGCACGCCCCCAGACCCCCTCTGCTGGCTTCTTCTTCGCTCGACATTGTGGGTTATGTTCAGTTGTTTCTATTCGTTGAAGCCCCGCTGAGTCAAGGGGGTGCAGGCAGACCTAACACAGTTGTTGTTTTCTGGGGGCACGCCCCCAGGCCTCCTGGGCTCGCTTCGCTCGATGCTATATGGGTAGTGTTCTATTCTTACTACTCGTTGAAGCCTCGCAGAGCTACGGGGGTGCAGGGGGCTGGCCCCCTGCAAAACCTAACCCAATCATATGTTTTCTGGGGGCACGCCCCCAGACCCCCTGGGCTCGCTTCGCTCGATGCTATGGGTAGTGTTCTATTCTTACTACTCGTTGGAGCCTGAGAGCCACGCCCCCTGCAATGCCTTCATCGCCAAACTGTTCCCGAAAAACTGTGGAGGACACCTAGGCTGTCCAGTTATATGACTTGTTACATTTCCTGCACATAACTGTATTGAGCACGCAGGCTCTTGACCAGTAGTTTTGGCGTTTGATAAGTTCCCTCGAAGTTACGTGATATTAATCAATATAATTAATGTCACAAAGTTACATCAGTATTAAATTTTATGCACGTTAGGTCCACTTCCCCGAACATTGATATAGAAATTCAGCTTTATCTAACCTCCAATTTTGACTCCAGGAGAACAAATTAAACGAGGCGCACACTACTTTTATGGCCGTACAATGGACATAATATTTGTGGCGAAAGTTACAGGCTGGTGTCAACTCTTATCAAAACATAGCCACTCACCACCACCCTAAAGGCTCATTTGCCACCCTATATCCACAAGGCCCACAAGGCCGAGAACAGAGAATATATTGGCTTTGGCCTCTATCATAACCTGTCTAATAATACTCTTCTTAGTTAGAAAAACCATCATGAACCCTAAAAGACCTTATGCCACCCCTCTCCTCGTCGAAGTGGACTCAGGAGGATCATGACCATTCCCCAGAAATCAGAACCCTCTCTTTGAGGTCCACATTTGCAGGGGCCAGCCCTCTGCATCTTTATGGCTTTGCGGGACTTCGCGAACCTCTGACCAACTAACTTCCCCTTTTCTAGGGGCATGCCCCCAGACAACAACAACTGGGTTAGGATTTGCACGGGGCCAGCCCCCTGCATCCCCGTGGCACTGCGAGGCTTCAACGAATAGAAAGAATCAACCCATACCCATAACTTCGAGCGAAGCGAGCCCTGGGGTCTGGGGGCGTGCCCCCAGAAAAAGACACCTGGGTTATGATTGCAGGGAGGGCAGCCCCCTGATCCCCGTGGTTCTGCGAGACTCCAATGAATAGTAAGAATAGAACACTACTCATAGCATCGAGCGAAGCGAGCCTACGGGGTCTGGGGGCATGCCCCCAGGAAATAACACTTGGGTTAGGATTTGCCCGTGGCTTTGCGAGGCTCCAACGAGTAGTATGAACAGAACACTACCCATAGCATCGAGCGAAGCGAGCCCAGGGGGTCTGGGGGCGTGCCCCCAGGAAATGACAGTATTATTGCAGGAATACCTTTGTATCTAGACAGTGCGATTAAGAACCAATTGGTTCGTTCTTCTCCTTTTGCAGTATGAACGTTTATTTGTTATTTGGCAGAAAGTGATAAGGGAGGTGCGGAGAAAGTTTGCACCGAGGGGTATGTCGGCGTCTAATCCGACAGCTTACTAATCATTGCGCCAAGACAAAGCGTATAGATATAAATATCTGGGGTTCCCCAGATGAAGCCAGCAGGAAAGAGAGAATGGGAGTGAGCGAGCGACGCGCGTGGCGACGCACGGACGATTATACACCAGGCACTGCGAAGGTGAGGCTTGTGACGGAGAAGCTGCCGTTGCCGCTGATGCCCACAGGGGTATTGATCAAGGTCCACGCGGTGGCGCTGAACTATCGCGATGCCAACATTGCGAACGGCGGCAATCCGTGGCCTGTGACGCCTAACGGTGTGCTGGGCAACGATGCTGCGGGCGAGGTCGTCGATGTCGGAGACAAAGTGAAATCCGTTGCAATTGGCGACCGTGTGGCACCTATCACAGACACTGAGAACATCTCCGGCCGAGAGCCCACACGCTCCTGGCTCGCAGCCGACGAAGACGGCGTTCTGGCAGACTACATCGTTTTCGACGAACACAAGATCTGCAAACTCCCCGCTTATCTCGATTGGACAACAGCCAGTATCATCCCCTGTGCAGGTGTCACCGCCTGGTCGGCCCTAAAGGACGTAGGCGTTGGAAAAACCGCCCTAATTCAAGGTAAGAACTTCATGCGTTCAATATAACACCAACATCCCTCCTCAAGACTCCTCGAGGTCTTTCTAACATGTTAAAGCCTCGCAGAGCCAGGGGGCTGGGGGCTGGCCCCCAGTAAACCTAACCCAGAAGTGTTTTCAGGGGGCATGCCCCCAGACCCCCAGGGCTCGCTTCGCTCGATGCTATGGGTAGTGTTCTATTCTTACTACTCGTTGAAGCCTCGCAGAGCCAGATGGGTGCAGGCAGACTTAACCCAGTTGTTGTTTTCTGGGGGCACGCCCCCAGACCCCCTGGGCTCGCTTCGCTCGAGGCTATGGGCAATGTTCTATTCTTACTACTCGTTGCAGAGCCACGGGGATGCAGGGGCTTGGCCACCTGCAAAGCCTAACCCAAACGTGTTTTCTGGGGACATGCCCCCAGACCCCCTGGGCTCGCTCCGCTCAAGACTATGGGTAGTGGCATGTTGTTTCTGTTCGATGAAGCCTCGCAGAGCTACGGGGGTGCAGGGGCCTGGCCCCCTGCAAATCCCAGAAACTGTTACTTTTGGGAATCGCCACCAGTCCCCAGGGGCTCGTTTCGCTCGGAAGGAACGCTCAGTAAAATTCGAACTCGGAGGCGAGTCGAATTAGCTGTTTTATTGCGTCGTTTCTGGACAAAGAAAATACAATTAGTGTTGCCAGAAAACTCAAGCTGTTGGTTAATAGGGGATTTCAGCTGATCATGGATGATAATATAGGGACTGGAGGAGTTAGTACTTTTGCCTTAAAGCTGGCGCAGGCCGCTGGATTGCGTGTTATTTTGACCTCGTCTAGTGATGAGAAGCTGCGACGGATGAAGGAGCAGTTCCCGGTGTTGACGGTGAACTATGCGAAAAACCCGGAATGGCACGAGGAGGTGCTGCGTTTGACAGACGGACACGGTGTAGATGTAGTTGTTGAGAATGGCGGAACTGGTTCGGTTGTGAAGAGTGTGAAGTGCACGCGACGGGGAGGAATTGTTAGTCAGGTCGGATACTTGGGGAAGCAGAATCCGAATGATATGGCCGAGCTACTACCGACCCTCATTGACAGAAGAGTGTCCTTAAGGTAGGTTTATACATGCATGCGGAGTGTTGTGATGCTAACTGGTTAATAGAGGTATCAATGCCGGATCGCGCCACGACATGGAGGATCTTTGTGCTGCCCTGTCTGCCACCAAAATCGAATTGGACGACATCATTGACTCGGTTTTCCCATTCGAACAGGCTGAAGAAGCCGTCGAATACGTCTGGCAAGGAAAACAGGTAGGTAAACTCGTCATTAGCATCTAAACAAGTCAGATATTAGCTATAAATTCCGTTTAGATTGCCCCAGCCCCAGAAATCACTTCTTCTGGGTTAGGTTTGCAGGGGGCCAGCCCCCTGCACCCCCGTGGCTCTGCGAGGCTTCATCGAACACTACCCATAGCATCGAGCGAAGGGAGCCCAGGGGGTCTGGGGGCGTGCCCCCAGAAAACAATACTTGGGTTAGGATTTGCAGGGGGCCAGCCCCCTGCACCCCCGTAGCTCTGCGAGGCTTAATCGAATAGAAAGAAAAAATCTCTACCCATAGTATCGAGCGAAGCGAGCCCTGGGGCCTGGGGGCGTGTGTGTTAGTAAAGAATAAACTAGTAAACTGCAACCGATGTTTATAGTAAGAAACAAGCTAAAGTAGAGTTCATGGAAATAGCATAGAATGTTCACTTACTGATATGTTGTAGAATATCCTGCAGCTGGTGAAATGCTGTAAGCCATTTCAAACACCATTCATTGGTTCGCAAATACCACGAAAATGGAGCAATAGCTACTCTTTCGGCGGATCCGACCCGGGGGTCTGGGGTATGCCCCCAGAATATCTTCAACTTCGTCTAGTACTGCTATATTTTACTTCGCCAAGACCTATAAATAACGTTGGTCACGTGATTTCTGGGGCACGCCCCCAGACCCCCTGGGTCGGCTTTGCCGAGTTTCGGGTTAAGGAAGTTTGCTCTATTAACGCCTTAGGATAGCCAGTTTCCCGGACAGTAGGCTAAAAATACTGTTCTGCTTTGCTAGGTCACATCCCAGAAAACAACACTTGGGTTAGGATTTGCAAAGGGCCAGCCCCCTGCACCCCCGTGGCTCTGCGAGGCTCCAACGAGTAGTAAGAATAGAACACTACCCATATAGCATCGAGCGAAGCGAGCCCAGGGGGTCTGGGGGCGTGGCTCTGCGAGGCTTCAAGGAATAGTAGGTATGGAACACTACCTATCGCTTCAGAAAACGACACCTGGATTAGGATTGCAGGGGGCCAGCCCCCTGCACCCCCGTGGCTCTGCGAGGTTCCAACGATTATTAAGAATAGAACATTCGCCATAGCACCGAGCGAAGCGAGCCCAGGGGGTCTGGGGGCGTGCCCCCAGGAAGTTCTGGGTTAGGTGTGAAGTAAATAATTAGTTAAGGGATATTATATTAATTATGTCACGTGCGGCTGGGGAGAAGACGGGTTGCCGGCGGAGGCCGATCCGATGGGAGTTGATGTGAATGAAAAGTGAAGTTGTAGGGTGTTTTGATTGACGAGAGATAGCAGGACGATGTCGACGGCAAACAGGCAGCAGAAGGTGGTAAGTATGAATTGAGGGATGGATTGGAGTTGGTTGTGGATGCTAATTGTGTGTGGTGGTAGATGATCCCACCGATCAAGCTGCTTTTCAAGTTCCTGCAGAATCACGACAAGGTGCAGATTTGGCTGTATGAACAGGTCGACTGTCGGCTAGAGGGCACGATCCGGGGGTTTGATGAGTTTATGAACCTTGTTGTGGACGACGCTGTTGAAATCAACTCTAAAAAGGACACCCGACGAAACCTCGGTAGGATTCTCCTCAAAGGCGACAACATCACCCTCGTCTCCCACATCTAATTATTTATAACACTACACTACTCCCACGAGCCTGCCTACACCCCCTCTTGCAGGGTTCTAGAAAATAATGGAATGTTTGTTTATGAGACACGCCTCGGCCGCGGATTACTTCCTTAGGCCTGCTTCACCAATTCTTCTGCCAGAGACGTCTTTTGCTTCTTTTTCTGGAGAAAGAACACTGGACGATGAATTGAACTGCTGGATAGGTTGGTTTCTGGGGGCACGCCCCCAGACCCCCGTGGTTCCGCTTCGCGGAAGGTTGGGGGCCCCATATTCGTCTGGGAAGCAGAACAAACGCTTTTTGCTTCTTTTTCTGGAAAAAGAAGAACACTAGACGATGAATTGGACTGCTGAATAGCTATATAGGTTGGTTACTGGGGGCACGCGCCCAGACCCCCGTGGTTCCGCTTCGCGGAAGGTTGAGGAGCCCAGATTCTTCTGCGAAGCAGAACAAACGCTTTTTGCTTCTTTTTCTGGAAAAAGAAGAATACTAGACGACGAATTGGACTGCTGGATAGCTATATATGTTGGTTTCTGGGGGCACGCCCCCAGACTCCCGTGGCTCCGCTTCGTGGAAGGTTGAGGAGTCCAGATTCTTCTGCGAAGCAGAACAAACGCTTTTTGCTTCTTTTTCTGGAAAAAGAAGCTACTGGAAGACTAATCTGACTGCTTTATAGCTATATAGGTTGATTTCTGGGGGCACGCCCCTGCCTCTTGGTCGGCTTCGCAGAGGGCTGGGTACCTTTAAACTTCTTCTAAGCACAAACAAACGCTTTTGCTTTTCGGGTAAACAAGTTTTCTAAAATAGGATTAAATCCACTTATTGCTTGATAGCGGTGTGAGAACCAGATGCAGTACTCTAATGTCATTCCTTCTGCTTGGCTACCCGTAAGCTAACGTTTTTTACACAAGGGCGAGTTGCCCACAGCTTTAGAATCTTTTTGCCCCCAGACCCCCAGGGTCCGCTCCGCAGAGAATTTGGGAAGCTAAACTTTATTTACCAGTCGTTCAGACCTCAAGGAAGAAGCAAAACCCTTCATCTTTACCAACAAATCAGCCAAAATATAGACATGCGTCGATTGCGGTGTTTGAATATATTCTATTGGTAGCAAAAACTACATACAGGAACTGACATACTTACATCATTTGGAACTTGCATCCTGGCCAAAGGGAGTTCTTATGTTCCTTCGCAGAATAGTTAAAAGCCACGCAGGGAAAAAACAAAAGAAACTCCGAACCATATGACCGAAAAGCCTCGAAGCTCTAACCCTGGGAGCATTTTTGCTGAATATGCAAAGCTAATATTGATATTGCAAGGTCTCAAATATCCTAACCAAATGCATTCAGCCCTTGCAAACCATCCAATGAAGATAAAGAAACGGTTAGTCCTGCTTGACCCCATAATTCGGGTTTTTCTGGGGGCACGCCCCCAGACCCCCTGGGTCCGCTTCGCGGATTTCGAGTCAAAGTATTGGTCACATTACAGCTAACATGCATCTCCTAAGTTCTGTTATTAAGAAACACATGAAAAACAGCATATTTCCACCATTTGAAACCTGCTTCTGACCGACAGCGAAGCAAATAGTCGTTAGTTACTTTTGCAGAGTAGTTTTGGCCCAAAATTCACCATTGACAAACGTAAAACTCGAATCATATAACCGGAGGTCTCGACGCATTAACCTTGGGAGCATTTTGGCCGAAATGGAAAGAGAATCCTGATAATGTAACGATTCAAGTAATCAAATTACTCAATCAAATCGTCCCAAATGACTTGATCAAGCTCAAGAAAAATATCTGTCCTGCTTGACCCATAATTCGGCGAAGCCGACCCAGGGGGTTTGGGGGCATGCCCCCAAGAAAAGAAACACATGAAAAGAAAAATGCATATGATGCTAATCAATAGTCGTTAGTACCCTTTGCAGAGTAGTTTTGGCCCAAAATTCACCAGGGACAAACGAAAGACATTCGACCCATATGACCTCGAAGCATTAACCCTGGGAGCATTTTGGCCGAAATGGAAAGATATTCCTGATAATGTAACAATTCAAGTAATCAAATTACTCAGCCAAACCGTTCCAAATGATCTGAGCAAGTTCAAGAAAATTACTTGTCTTGCTTGACCCATAATTCGGCGAAGCCGACCAGGGGGTTTGGGGGCTTGCCCCCAAGAAAAGAAACACATGAAAGAAAAATGCATATGATGCTAATCAACATGTCTAAACAACTGATCGTCAATAATTACGGCGTCGAGCACCCTGTCGTGCTTCTCGACCGGTAGGTCGGTCACTAACTGCTGCTCTGCGCCCACCGCCACAAGAAAGGGCTTTGGATACCCGTGCTTTGCACTCCAGGCCATGTGCTTGGTCACAAAACAGTCATAAAAGCCCTTGCCATGCCCAATGCGTTCACAGTTTGCCGTGAAACCCATCCCAGGCAACACAATCATGTCCAGTCCATTGTGATCGAAACAGCTCTCACCAGCCTTAACCGGCGGCTCTCGAATGTTGTACTTGCCCTGAGGCTCCAGCTGTGAAATCTCATACATGCCCTCCATCCGAATCATCTCCAACTCCTTGTTCTGCTTGTCAAACACTTTGCTATCCTCCTTCACCGAAACCATTCTCGGCAAGAACACCTGCTTACCTACTCACCAACTGTCAGCTTCCTATACACACTTATCCTATCCTATCCCACAGGTGCCATGCAAACCTAACCCAGTAGTGGTTTTCTGGGGGCACGCCCCCAGACCCCCTGGGCTCGCTTCGCTCGAGGTTATGGGCAGTGTTCAACTGCTTCTATTCGTTGAAGCTTCGCAGAGCCACGGGGGTGCAGGGGGCTGGCCCCCTGCAAAACCCAATCCAGTAGTTGTTTTCTGGGGGCACGCCCCCAAACCCCCTGGGATCGCTTCGCTCGAGGTTATGGGTAGTGTTCAGCTGCTCCTATTTGTTGAAGCCTCGCAGAGCCACCGGGGTGCAGGGGGCTGGCCCCCTGCAAACCTAACCCAGGTGTAGATTCCTGGGGGTACGACCCCAGACCCCCAAACCTAACCCAGTAGTGGTTTTTTGGGGGCATGCCCCAGACCCCCAGGGCTTGCTTCGCTCGAAATTATGGGTATAGGCCCATTCGTTGGAGCCTCGCAGATCCACGGGGGTGCAGGGGGCCTGAAACTGGTTCCTGTCCTATTTGGAGCCGTGCATCTCCGCATGAGTGTGTCAGGGGGGGGATGACTCAAACTGGACACTTTGTTGTGGGGATATGAACAATTGGAGGGCTTACCATCGGCAAAGGCGTTCTCTATCATCTCGGAGGTCTCGATCTCGCCTCGTTCCATGTGGAGGTAGTATGCAATGTTGCGGGCTTCTCTGTACTCGGGTAGGTTGCGCAAGACCCTGCTAATGCGTGTCGCTAATTAAAGGGTTAGCCCAGACACCTGGGAGAGTCGTTGTTGCTTACACTGCATCCGCAGGTTCTCCTGCGTGACGCCGTCCAGCTGCTGCTTGATCAATTTCCTCACTGCCTGTTTGGTCGCCATATGGTGGTGGTGGTATACTTAGAGCTTCTTACCCGGGCCGTCTCCATTTATGTCCCACCGGGGTTCCTCGCCGATCGCGAACCGGACCGTGCGGCGCTGTCGCCGGTTATTATCGCGACTATTGCCCTTCTTTATCGACCGCTTCGTTTGGCCCTCTAACATCTCGTATGCTCGAATCTACAGATCCATCGTTAGTCTGAGTACAGCTGGTTAGTGGTTTTTGTGGGGGCACGCCCCCACACCCCCTGGGTCCGCTTCGCGGAGTTGTTGGGTGAGGTCTGAGAGACAGGCAACAGGTTCAATCATAACCAACAATTCGGAGCATTTATACTCGCTTTTGAGGTAATAAAACAGCTCTTGCAAAGGGTTAGCAGTTTTTGTGGGGGCACGCCCCCACACCCCCTGGGTCCGCTTCGCGGTTGGGTGAGGTCTGAATAAGAGAATGGCGATAGATTTCAACCACAGCGAACAATTCGGAGCATTCATAGTAGCATTTGAGGTAATAAAACAGCTCTTGCAAAGAGTTAGCAGTCTTTGCCCCCCACCCGCCTGGGTCCGCTTCGCGGAATTGTTGAGTGAAGCTAGAGTAAGAGACAGGCACTTGGTTCAATCATATAATATAACGGCGTTCGCACTTGTAGAGGCATTGAAACGTTAAAAGAGCAGCAGACGGGATAGCTGTTATGGATCAGAGTTCAGTGATAGAACTCGTAAGATGCCTTCCTATTGTTTAGGTAAAAATGAACATTGCTCAGCAAATGGCCTGTTTCATTGCAGATGAGGAAGCCTCTCACTTCAACCTTATCATTTGGTGTAAAAGATTCACCAGTTATTGAATCCAAGAATGAGTTAGGTTGGACCAAAAACCTCTTATTCCTACAAATAGAGAAGAGTATTTTGGCCGACCACCAATCCACCATATGGTAAAATACGCCCAGTAGAATACCAGCTTCTGTTTCTATCTGGAGAGAACAACTTCCAGTGTCGTGGTTCACTCAATCTGAGATCAAACCAGTCTTGTTTCTTTCCATTTAGAAATAAACACGAAGTTAACCCATAGTTCTTCAATACAAGAGGGCCTCGCAGAGTCCCCTTTAACTCTTATCCTAGGAAAGTAGAAAATCTCAACAAAGGAGGTTTGTTTTCCAATAAATTGAGCCTCGCAGAGAGTTCCCTTTTGCTGAACAAAAACTCTCAACACAGAAGAAGGTTTGTTCTCCAATAAACCAAGTAACCAAGCATCGCAGAGCGTCCCTTTTAGTCCTTTTCGGAAAAAGAGCAAACCCTCTAAACAAAAAAGAACGTTTGTCCTCCAACAAATGAAGCCTCGCAGAGCTTCCCCTTTTGCTTCTTTTCGGGAAAAGAAGAAAACCTTTCAGCAAAGACGAACTAATCAAGCTTTGCAGAGCATTCCATTTGCCTTTTATCGATAAAAGAAGAACGCTGGTGGCGAATAAAAAGCCACTGAGAAGAGAGAAAAGAACACTTACCTGTTCTTTGCGTTTCTGGCTGATCCTGCGGCGTATTTCTTCGTTGTGCTCAGTGAAGTAATGTCCCTTTACGAATTCAAAGTCGACCTCGTCGTCGTCGCTGTTATGTTCCGGAGGAGGCGGAGAACGCAATCGCCGCCTTCTAGGCGGTCGTCTACGTTTACTGAGATCTTCATATATATACTCTTCTAAAGACCGTTGTTCAGCATCCCCCTGACCGTCGTCTAGCGTCATTCGCTCAATCCTTGCTCTCGTGGTTTCAGCCTCAGCCTCCACCTTACCAGCTATCCCCCTGGGAGCCTTCAAGTCAATATCTCCCTCTTCCTCATCTCCACCTCCACTACACCACCTTCAAAGCCTTTTTGGTACGCTGTCATGTCCAATTTATCTCCCTTCGCCCACTTGCAATCGATTATCTTGCCCCGCATCCCCTGCTGCTGTCCACGTGCCCGCTCCCACCGGCGTCACACATGCATGCATACACACTCATAATTTTCCGCCCTCCCCCCCGACCCCTGCAAGATCCTTACCCACGGGTGTTTTCTGGGGGCTAGCCCCCAGACCCCCTGGGCTCGCTTCGCTCGAAGCTATGGGAAGTGTTCTACCCTTACTATTCGTTGAAGCCTCGCAGAGGGGTGCTAAGGGCTGGCCCAAACCCAACTCAGTAGTTGTTTTCTGGGGGCACGCCCCCTGGCTAAAGTTCTATCCTTACTATTCGTTGAAGCCTCGCAGAGCCACGGGGGTGCAGGGGGCTGGCCCCCTGCAAAACCTCACCAAGAACTGGTTTTTCTTGGAGCACGACCCCAGAACCCCTGAGCTCGCTTAGCTCGAAGCGGTGGGTAGTTTTCCGTGAAGTTTGCAGAGCTAGGGCTGGAGACCTGCAAAATTCTAACCCAGAGGTGTATGACACTACACCCAAGCGAGAAGGGTCAAAAAATACACAATACACAGGCATGGAAGCTATAATAATGCTCAATTGAGCTCCGTTGTTTCCTCTTTCAATCGAAAAGCACTACATCGGTTGTCTCCGGGGAGGGCTATGTTCCACCCCCCTGGCTCGGCTACACCGAGCTCTGGGTGATATAAGAAGCCTTCTAAGAAGCAGAACATACCTCCTAGACCTTATCATGGAAAAACATATTAGCGTTATACCAACTGGTCCCCCCTCTGGCTGTTCTCGCTGAGCTCTAGGTCGATGATCCAGTTTGAGAAGACAACACATTTGACTACTTCCTCAGACAATGGGAATCTTATTAGGTGAATTGTATTATGCGAACAGAGACTTAACGTCCCTGGTTGGGCTCGACAGTAATGGGTAACAGAAGGCAGTCTCTGGAAGTAGAATAAACATTTTTTGCTTCTTTCTCTCGAAATTTAGACCTTAGGGCTAACTCACAAAAGAATCGCTCAATTAGTAGGACTGTGTATAAAACAAACCGGATCCTACTTCCTAATTCTCTGTGTACAAGGTTAAACTAGGTAGAGAGTGAATTTAGTAGCTATACACGACACTAGCTAAATAACTACCGCATCTTGCACTTCACTTGGCCTTGCCACCTCGATTACACAACTGGTACGATGAATGCCAAATAAACTAAATCTATGTAAATCAGTCACTCACCTACCTAACTATATTTCCTCTTCAAGTAAAATAACCCGCACGTGATTATCCAAATTCTCCACTTACAACTGACTCAAATCAACTGCACTGTCATAAATACATCACCCAACCCCTAATTAATTTAAAACTGATAGTGAGTCATAATACTAATCCATCCACTCAATTAGATTAATTAAACGCTCTCATCCTTCTTTTACTTCATTAGATGCTCTGGTCTAGAGATATGCCCCATAGAACACTTGGGTCAGGGTTTGCAGGGGGCCAGCCCCCTGCACCCCCGTGGCTCTGCGAGGCTTCAACGAATAGAAGCAACTTACTACTACCCATAGCCTCGAGCGAAGCGAGCCCAGGGGGTCTGGGGGCGTGCCCCCAGAAAAACAACAACTAGGTTAAGTTTTGCAGGGGGCCAGCCCCCTGCACCCCCGTTGCTCTGCGAGGCTTCAACGAATGAATAGAAACAACGTACCACTACCCATAGCCTCGAGCGAAGCGAGCCCAGGGGGTCTGGGGGCATGCCCCCAGTAAAACAACAACTGGGTTAGGATTTGCAGGGGGCCCCCTGCACCCCCGTGGCTCTGCGAGGCTTCAACGAATAGAAACAACGTACCACTACCCATAGCCTCGAGCGAAGCGAGCCCTGGGGGTCTGGGGGCGCGCCCCCAGAAAACATCGAAAAGTTGGCCGAAGCCGACTGTTTGAGTAGTTATGTGGGGCGAAGAATGAGTAATCTAATGAGTCACGGAGTTATCCGGAGTTAACAAGCCGTCTATAGCCGTGGGGTGGTCACGTGACTTGCCGATCGCCCACATATCGGGGGCCGGTTTCGGGTGGGTGAAGAAAGAAGTATATATAAGCGAGGGGTGGTTGTGACTCTTGCATTTTTGGACAACCGATATATAGAATGTTGCGAACGCTTAGACCCCTGAGCTCTGGACGAGCTCGAGCGTTGTTTTCGACGTCTGCGCTGCTACAGAAGCAGCAGGCGCTGGACGCTGCGAAGCTGAAGGTTGAGCAGACCCCCACTCGCAAGACCTATCCTGCACCGGAGGAGCTTGTTTTTGGCAAGACCTTCACGGACCACATGCTCACGGTTGAGTGGACCGAGAAGGATGGCTGGGGGACGCCCTACATCAAGCCATATCAGAATCTGGCGCTTGACCCGGCGGCCTCCGTGCTCCATTACTCATTTGAATGTTTTGAGGGTATGAAGGCCTTCAAGAACGACAAGGGGGTCGTGACCCTCTTTCGGCCCGACATGAACATGAAGCGGATGAACACATCGGCCTCCCGAATCGCTCTGCCGGCGTTTGAGGAGGAACAGATGGTGGAGCTTCTGCGGAAGTTCGTGAAGCTCGAACAGGACGTGATTCCGCAGAAACGGGGCTACTCGCTGTATCTGCGACCGACCTTCATTGGCACTAACGCCGAGCTCGGCGTCAAGCATCCTTCCAAGGCCCTTCTCTATGTAATTGCCTGTCCTGTGGGCCCATACTACCCCAGTGGGTTCAAAGCTGTACGATTGGAGGCCTCGGAATCAGCTGTCCGGGCCTGGCCCGGCGGAGTCGGCAACAAGAAGCTCGGAGGTAACTATGCCCCGACGATCGTGCCGCAAGATGAGGCTGCTGCCAAGGGCTATCAGCAGATCCTCTGGCTCTTCGGCGAGGAGGGAATCGTCACCGAGGCGGGCACGATGAACGCCTTCTTCGTCTTCAAAGATGCAAACGGAAAGAAGGAGCTCGTCACCTGTCCTCTGGATGGAACTATCCTCGAAGGTATCACCCGAGCGTCCATCCTGGACCTCGCCCGTGAACGATTGGACCCTAACGAATGGTCCGTCAACGAACGATACTACACCATCCACGAAATCGCCCAGAAGGCCCAGGAGGGCAACCTCGTCGAGGCGTTCGGCGCAGGAACCGCCGCTGTCGTCTCTCCCATCAAGGAAATCGGCTATAAGGGCAAGGACATCCCCGTCCCCTTGCAGGAGGGCAAGGAGGCCGGCCCATTGACCGAACAGATCTCTAATTGGGTCGCAGAGATCCAATATGGCCTCATCGAGCATCCTTGGAACCTCAAGGTCTAATCGTCATAAACTCTAAAAGCTCTAATTCATCTTGTTATTTCTAGAACTTCTAACCCAGTTGTTGTTTTTCTGGGGGCACGCCCCCAGACCCCCGGGGCTCGCTTCGCTCGGGGCTACGGGTAACTATTCCTTGTAGCCTCGCAGAGCCACGGGGGTGCAGGGGGCTGGCCCCCTGCAAAACCTAACCCAGTTGTTGTCTTTCTGGGGGCAGGCCCCCAGACCCCCAGGGCTCGCTTCGCTCGGGGCTACGGGTAACTACTCCTTGTAGCCTCGCAGAGCCACGGGGGTGCAGGGGGCTGGCCCCCTGCAAAACCTAACCCACAAGTGGTTTTCCTGGGGCACGCCCCCAGACCCCCAGGGCTCGCTTCGCTCGAGGCTATGGGTAGTGTTCTATTTTCTATTCGTTGAAGCCTCGCAGAGCCACGGCAGGTGGCTAGCCCCATGCAAACCTCACTCAGTTGTTGTAAGCTGTTGCTAAAGGTTTAGAGCTATGGGGATGCAGTGAGCTCTAAATGCTGACTCAAAGCGTTACTTTTGCTTTGGTCGATCATGAAAGGCCTGTAGATTGTGATTTATGAGATTTAATAACGGGAAGGTAGACATGATCGTAAGATCTAGATGTATGTAGTTTTGAGCGCCTTGTTCTCCACCCAAAGTTCGGCGAAGCCGACCCAGGGGGTCTGGGGGCGTGCCCCCAGAAAACAAGAGGGTTGATTGTCTAAGGGGAGTATTAAATGTATTAACCATCTATATTATGACTGTTGAGCGGGGGGTTGTTGGGATTCATCATTATCATTATTAGCTGTCGTTGAGGTGTTGTCGTTGTCCTTCATTGTTGAGAGGCTTGCTTTGTGTTGAGCGGTTTCGTCTTCGACCTTTTTTCGGTCGAGAACGGCTCGTTCTAGGGTTGTCACGTATGTGTCGTATTTGACGCTTTCTTTTAGAAGATACTGGGAGCGCTTCTCCCAGTTGGCGTGGGCCCTTGTGGAGACCAAGTGTCCGGGCTGGAAGACCTTCATCATGTCAGATCTGACGGCGGAGTGCTTTTCGAGGGTTTCCTGCACCTTGCTGATGTACTGTTTCAAGGAGTTGAGCTGTTCATCCTCGCTTAGTGTACAATGGGCGGTGGATTGGACTGGGGGCTTCCATTCCTTGACTTGGATTCGTTCGTTGTCAATGAGTAGGACATCAAAGGAGCCAGACGTGATGATAGAATCGGTGTCGGGATTCTGTTCACGCTTCTTTTGGAGGATTTCCAAAGGCCTTTCCCAGCCGTGTTCGATGCTGGTGACTGCTTCAACAAGCGGTTCTTTGGAAGCGCGAGCTGCCCAGTAGTTGCACGCATAGACATATTCATCGGCAATTTCTCTCGTGCCCGCTTGGAACAAAAGAACCCCTTGGGATGGAAGGGTTAGGGACCATTGGGTGGCGTCGGATTTGGACGAAGTGTTGTAGGAGGAGCTGGAAATGATGACGGAAGACCGTTTGGTGTTGCCATTGCTTGAAATGGAACTAAGATCGCCATCTTTGTTTTCTGGGTTGACCTGGGCCATTGTATGACAGAGCGAAATGTTGTCTGTCATGGTAGCATTGTCGAGCCAGTTTCCAGCACCAACATTGGTTGAAGAGGCTTGATGAGATGTATACACGGAGCTTCCGTGGGTCAGGTTGTACTTGCTTCGACGGTGATTGAGGTTACCACCTGATCCACCTTTGGTATCAAACCTGAACATCTTGAGATAGCCGTTTTGAACGACCACAAAAACTTCGACCCAATCTCGCTTTTTGTACTTTTTGGTCACATTTGAATTATCCAAAAATGCCTGGAACTTGAGCAATCCTTCCTTCGCCCATGGTGCACCGTGAAGGGCTAGGTTTTGATCCACCTGTTCGACACCCTTGGATTCACTGCCGGCAATGGAGCCCTGTGCAGACGTCATGAACGAAGCGGTGTCCGAAACCGTGGAAATCCCATCAGCCATCATTGGAGACTTGTCTGTCTTGTCTCCAGACGAGCTGGAGCTCGTTGCAACGGGACCATTGTTCTCCTCCTGGATCATGGTGTTTCGAAGAGCACCCGCAAAACCAATGTTCTCCAATCCAAACATGCTGTTTGTGGATTCAGCATACATGGATCGTCGCTTGGTCAGGTAATGGCTCTTGACGGAGTTGGGTCTGGCTTCATTAGAGATGATGGCATCCTGATAATTATAATCTGACCAATTATCGCTCGACATCCAGCTGGACCTTCTATTGATGGAAAACCTGTTCAAGAGCGAATTACGGTTCTCAGATCGTCCAGAAACCTGTTTGTTTAGAGATGACATGGATGTCTGGGGCTGTAGATTGAGGTTTTGTGAGCTTCGATTTCGTGCCAAGTTCAACGGGTTCATGTCAATTGATGCATACACCGTCTTTAGTATCGATACTACAATCCCTTCCCATTCCTTGGAAGAGTACAGAGTGCTGTCAGACACCAAAGAAGTGTTGTCAAACTTGGGAACACCAGACAAATTGGCACTCCAGCGTTTTCTAGAAGACGATCCACTAATACTAGGTCGTTGGCCAACAGAATCAATGGATCCCTTGCGTTTCGAACTAACGCTCTCCAAATCATTATTCTCCATATCCCCAGGATGATTGGAAAAATTACAATCTTCAGCCTGTAGCAAATTCTTCATCGTCCCCAGGGTCTGCTGGACATATTGAGATCGACCCATCTTCTTGTTGCCCTGGTAGTCCTCCGAATGGTGATCCGTGTTCAACAAAAGAATGGAGTAAGCCAAGGTATAAATAACACCAGGACTCTTGAACCCATGCTGTGGATTGCATTCACACCACCTATCAGCAAACGAATCAATGATTCGATCCAGCTGCTGGGATTCCGCCTTCAGGTACAGCTTGTCGCACAGCCCTCGAACCGCACTCAGCACACTCTTGTCGGTCCAATCAAATAGCGACATGTAGAAATTTCTCACATCAGCCCTTTCCGGCCCCGAATCACCCAACCACGACGCAATCTGATCATGATCCACAAAGTCAGCCTTGCCCTGGAACAACTCAAAGGCCGTATCAAACGCTGTCAGGTTCTTTGCCTCCTCAGCACTCCCCCCATCAGGGGTGGGCGGACTCTCCGTTATCGTGGCCGTGGCAACAGGTGGCATCTCCTCGTCCACTGGCGAAGACGTAGTAGTATGTGTCGTGTCAACTAGAGAAGACGACGTGTCTTCCTTTTTTGTGTCCTCTTCCCCCCTGAATGTGTCTCCTTCGGACGTAATATTATTGCTGTTAGTCTCACCTTCTGCATGTCTCTGATCCCTGTCCCCTCCTACATCTGCAGCTGCAGGTGCAGTTTCAACATCCGTACGTGTGCTATCCTGCCTTTTAACCTCAGCTTCCTCCTCCTTTTCATTCTCCTGCTCCGTCAGCGTCGCCGAGGATTCTCCGCCCTTCCCAACTTCTCCTTCATTCCCAACCTTTCTCAACTGATCACTCGACGCCTATCTCCGTTAGTAAAACATCCCCAACTTAATCACTCCCATATTTTCAGAAAAAAGAAACAAATGCAAGAAAAAATATCTCATCAACCGTTTTCTTCTCTGAGGCGGTGGTATTCTTCTTTTTCCAGAAAAAGAAGCAAAAAGCGTAGCTCTACCAGGATTCATTAAGGCCCAACCATCCCATACTTTCAACGACAAAGATGCTTCCGGAAACAGTTCTGGGTTGAGATTTGCAGGGGGCCAGCCCCCTGCACCCCCGTGGCTCTGCGAGGCTTCAACGAATAGAAGAAAAAAACGTAGCGTAGCTCCGCAAGGCTTCATTAACGACCCACCACCCGCTCTTTCTAAGACAAGGATTCTTAAACGAATAAAGAGCTGAACATTACCCATACTCTCGAGCGAAGCGAGCCCAGGGGGTCTGGGGGCGTGCCCCCAGAGAGCATATATCTGGGTTAGGTTTTGCAGGGGGCCAGCCCCCTGCACCCCCGTAGCTCTGCGAGGCTTTAACGAATAGAAAAAAGGAACTGCTACCCATAGCATCGAGCGAAGCGAGCCCAGGGGGTCTGGGGGCGTGCCCCCAGAGAGCATATATCTGGGTTAGGTTTTGCAGGGGGCCAGCCCCCTGCACCCCCGTAGCTCTGCGAGGCTTTAACGAATAGAAAAAAGGAACTGCTACCCATAGCATCGAGCGAAGCGAGCCCAGGGGGTCTGGGGGCATGCCCCCAGAAAACAGTTCTGTGATAGGATTTGCAGGGGGGCCAGCCCCCTGAACCCCCTTGGCTCTGCGAGGCTTCAACGAGTAGAAGCAAAAGGCGTCGAGCTGAGGCTTCACAATCCGTTCTTTCTCTGATCGAAGTATCATATTCTTCTTTCTCCAAGAAAAGAAGCTAACAGCGTAGATTTACGTCGGTCCTTTCAGATCATACGTCTTTTCAGAAAAATTCTTGCAGCTTTTGAACAGAATCCTGGAGCAGAGGTACCTTTCTTTCAACTTTGGGAGCTTTGCTCGGCACCAGTTCTGCTAGACTAGCCCGTTTCTAGAACAGCAGCAAAAGAATAGTACCGCTGCAAAGCTCAGACCAACGTTTCAAGTGTTATCTCGCCTGTTCTACCTGTAAAAAGAACAGAAAACGCGTTGAAAAGAAGCTTTGGATAAAAGTTTGACCACAAGCGTTCCGCCAACCAGAAAAGAAAACGGCTGAGAACCTTCAACGAATACAAACAACCGAACACTACCCATAGCTTCGAGCGAAACGAGCCAACAGATCTGGTGACTAGCCCCAGAAAACAACTGGGTTAGGTTTTGCAGGGGGCCAGCCCCCTGCACCCCCGTGGCTCTGCGAGGTTTCAACGAATAGTAGGTATAGAACACTACCCATGGCCTCGAGCGAAGCGAGTCCAGGGGTCTGGGGGCTAGCCCCCAGAAAACAACGACTGGGTTAGGCTTGCAGGCTCTGCGAGGCTCCAAGGAGTAGTAAGTACAGAACACTACCCATAGCTTCGAGCGAAGCGAGCCCAGGGGGTCTGGGGGCTAGCCCCCAGAAATCCACCGCAGGGGTTAGTTAGAGTGAAGGTTATTCGCGTTAAGGTTTTGAAGTGGGAGAATGAAAGGAGCGTGGCTTACTTACCTTGTCTCTGTTGATGGAGGAGCGAGCGTGTCTAAGGGATGAGTGAGAGGCAGAAAAGAGGCGTTTGAAAAAGTTGCTCTTTTTCTTGGCCCCTGTGGAGTTCTTGGAGGGGCTTGTCGCGTCCGGCTCTGGCGTCTGGGGCGATACCGTGGCCATGGTGGTGGAGTAAGGGGTTAGTTAGTTGAGAACGTTAGTTGATCAGTAGATGTTAGGTGCAATACGCTGCTGTAAGCTGCGGCGTCGTTGTGACATGCGTTTGGATATGCACGGTCGGCCGCTCGGGCATTATTTTCTTTGCGTGGGCCGGAGTTCAGGGGTTAGCTGAGAGACACGGGCGAGACATTTTCAAAACAGGCGACCCTAGGCGTTACCCGGAACGAGAAGCGTCTAGCAGCGGGTCAGAGGGTCGCTGGAGCCGCTGGAGGAGCTTCTGTGGACATAATTCAGGGCTGGCAGTCCCACCTTGCGCGATTATATTGCGATCGGCCCCGTCATATGCTCAGATCCTTCTCCATTCGGCGCATGTGCAGTTTCAGCATGTCTCACACTCGACCCAACGCCAGAAAAATTTCAACCCCCTGATTTACAAAAGTGATATATACATCGGAAATTGAAAAAAAGAGAGGTCGAGACCGAACGTTGCTTGTCTGTTTGCTAGATTATATAGTATGCTCTAATATATATGTTTGTCTGCATCGCTGCTATGAGGAGAATGCCGGTGCCACGTTGTATGTACAGGTACTCATGCAATGGTCGGCCCACCCCATGCAACGCGTCGCCCAGCCAACTCTTGTTCTCGCAACGTTTCTGGTGATACGCTTTCAGACAGCCTGTGTTCGCTTCTTGAAGAGACGCTCTTTAAAACAAGAACCAAAAATACGCTACCTCTAGATGGCTACTAAGCTACATGATATAGATTCTCTCTCGGTCAAGATGTATTGTTCTTTTTAAAAAAAAGAACCAAAAACATTAGCTCTGCGAGGCTTCTAATATACACGATACAAGTTAGCTCGTTGTCAGGATGTATTGTTCTTTTTAAAAAAAGAACCAAAAACATTAGCTCTGCGAGGCTTCTAATATACACGATACAAGTTAGCTCGTTGTCAGGATGTATTGTTCTTTTTAGAAAAAAGAACCAAAAACATTAGCTCTGCGAGGCTTCTAATATACACGATACAAGTTAGCTCGTTGTCAGGATGTATTGTTCTTTTTAAAAAAAAGAACCAAAAACATTAGCTCTGCGAGGCTATCACTACACACGATGCAACAGAGCTCGCTGTCAGTATGTACTGTTCTTTTTAAAAAAAGAGCCAAAAACATTAGCTCTGCGAGGCTCCTAATCTCTGTGATACAATTGACCTCTGTATTTGGATGTATACTGTTCGGCTTAAAAAACAATTAAAAACCATAGCCTCCTAGAATACTACACTTGGGTTAGGATTGCAGGGAGCCAGCCCTCTGCACCCCCGTGGCTCTGCGAGGCTTCAACGAGTAGAAAGAATAAACCACTACCCATAAACTCGAGCGAAGCGAGCTCTGGGGGCCTGGGGGCGTGCCCCCAGAATACCACAGCTGGGTTGGGATCGTAAGGGGACTATGCTGTTCGTCTTAAAAAACAACTAAAAGCGTAGCCTTGCGAAACTATTAATCTAGCTGATACAACCGGTCATTCTCTCAGGATATATTGTTCTTATAAAAAGAGTTGAAAAGCACAACTCTGCGAGGCTTGGTCATAGGTACCCAAATTACCCAAACCTGAGCGAAGTCTGGGATGCTCCCAGAACACATTTCGAAGGTTAAGTACGATAAGTTATCTCGCTTCTTTAATTGAATAATAAACCGTCTGTTTTTAGAAATGAATCATATGCATAAACATTAGCTCTGTGAGAATAACTGTAGTACAATTGTCATCTCTGTCAGGATTGATTTTGACGAAAAGGCCCTTGGATTAGTTAAGACAACTAGCATTGAACAACTTTCCATCAACTGAGCAGAACCACAGGCCCTAGATATAGGGGAAAACCACAATTGTATTTGAAAAAGAGACATCCAAAATGGATGGTAACATTATACCTAAGAGACGCCAAGCTGGTGCGTAGTATATTTCTACGAAGGTAGAAGAAGGTAGAATCGAATGTTGCTTAGAACAGAGGTTCGGATAAGTAAATATCTTCTGCGAAGAACAACTAACGCTTTTGCTTCTTTTCTGGAAAAGAAGAAAACTATGTATACGATGTGCATGTTTTTTGTGGACTAGCCCCCTACCCCTGGGTCGGTTTAGCCGAGGTATGAGTATTCATAACCTTCTGCGGACCATATCAATTGGAATGGCTGAAGAATGCTACTCTTGTCGAAAGAAAGGTGGATGCACCCAGTAGGGGCTTTTACCGGAGTCACACCCCCAGACTCCCTAGGCTTGTTTCACTCGAAGCTATGGATAGACTTTCCTTCTTTCAACTCGTTGAAGCCTCGCAGAGCCACGGGGGTGCAGGGGGCTGGCCCCCTGCGAAACCTAATCCAGTTGTTGTTTTCTGGGGATAGACCGGATAGACCCCTGGGCTCGCTTAGTTTTCTACAGAGGGCTGACCTGATGATGTCTAGTTGTTGATAGTGAACCAAAGAGGAGTATGACTACTGCCATAGGATTTATCGTGACACTAGAACTTGCCTGGTCGATAGACAGGTTGGTGTGATGATCGAGCAATATTTGAAGCTCCGCGATGCTACCCAATTCAGAATAAACTGGAGAAGTGTGTCAGGAGCGATTGATCAGCTTCGCTATGCAACCTTAGACTCTGGATGTTGAAAAGCGTCATTGCATCTTTTATACGCTGCTGCATTTATGGAACTTATGCCTTAAACAATAACACACTCTAATTATTGACCACAATCTCTTTCAGTACCATTCTATGGTCATTTGGGTCAAGTTGCAACTCATAGAAAAGTACCTTCTGCGAAGCAGAACTAACGCTTTTACTTCTTTTTTTAGCCGCTTGGCGTGCGGCTTTTCTAGGGGCACGCCCCCAGACCCCCAGGGTCGGCTTCGCCGAGGGTTGGGTACCCGTTAAATCTATTACATTAGAGTTCCGAATGTCGGGAGAGTACTATATATCAAAACGTTATATAACAGTAATTCAAGCATTTAAAGTGTTGAACGTATTGAATTGTGGCAGCGCTGGATTTCCACCATAGTCTTATGATTCGAACGGGGAACCTGATATCTGAGCTCAATGGACGGATCAACAAAGTGGATAGGTCCGAATCAGTATAAAAACGTGCACAAGCTTAATCTCAAGTCAATAGCTGGGATTGCAGAAGTAAACCACCAAGGAGCATTCACCTTAGTTTAGGAGGCTAGAGAATGCTGAGAGAAATTTCGCCACTGCCTGCAGGCCTTGTTTAGTGTTGAGGAGAGCAGACAGTTTGAAACGAAGGGAGATAGCCGCGAAATGAGAACGTTCAGACTCATAACGCGGACAGTCTTTGAGAATGTGGGTAATAGTCACTAATTGACCGCAGGGGCAGTTAGGCTCTCGGGTCAGAAGTTTAATGAACTTGAACCATGCTCCAAAGGCTCCAACTCCGCTGCAGAGCTGAAAGATCCTGGATAATACACTGCGAGGGCTGGTAAACAGGAGTTCTTGGACGGCACCCATAACCTTCTGCGAAGCAGAACAAACGCTTTTTGCTTCTTTTTCTGGAAAAAGAAGACACCTTTCAACGAGTAGCCACAGGTCTGGGTGACTTTCTTCTGGGGGCACGCCCCCAGACCCCCAGGGTCGGCTTCGCCGAAAATTGAGCACCCATAACCTTCTGCGAAGCAGAACAAACGCTTTTTGCTTCTTTTTCTGGAAAAAGAAGACACCGTTCAACGAACAGTTATTGAAAACCACTTGAACTGGTGTTTTTCTGGGGGCACGCCCCCAGACCCCCTGGGTCGGCTTCGCCGAGGGTTTGGCACCCATAACCTTCTGCGAAGTAGAACAAACGCTTTTTGCTTCTTTTTCTGGAAAAAGAAGACACCGTTCAACGAGTAGTCACAGGTGTGGATTCTTTTCTTCTGGGGGCACGCCCCCAGACCCCCAGGGTCGGCTTCGCCGAAAACCGGGCACCCATAATCTTCTGCGAAGCAGAACAAACGCTTTTTGCTTCTTTTTCTGGAAAAAGAAGACACCGTTCAACAAATAGTCTGGGGGGGGGGTGTTGAAATTTTTAGTAAGGGTTAGGGTTTGCTGTGTTGATAATGTTTATAGATTAGGGGGGAGTGGGTGGGAGGAGGAACAACAACCGATGAGTTTTCTATTCTCGCGGACGAAGCAGAAGTCGCCTGCGGAGCTAGTCCGGAGTCTTTCGGACGTGCTCGGGCGGGTCGAGTCTGCGGAGCAGCGTCGGCAGAAGGGCTCTGACGACGCGTCGCGGCTGTTGCTACAGATCCGACAGGTTTTGTACGGGGACCAGGAGAACGACCCTGTGCCGGACCAGATTGCGGCCCTGGCGCAGGAGGTGTATGCGACGGACGTGCTCGTGGGACTTGCCGCGAACCTCCATGCCCTGGAGTTTGACGCTCGCAAGGACGTGGTCGTGGTCTTCACGACGCTGCTTCGTCGCCAGATCGGGACCCGGTCCCCGACGGTCGACTATCTGGCCACTAAGCCGCAGATCATGGACTCGCTGATCACGTGGTCCGCGTCACCTGACCTCGCGCTGACCGCGGGCGCGATTGTGCGCGACTGTGTGCGCTACGAGCCGCTCGCGCGGCTGGTGCTCAACTCGCCCCTGTTCTGGAACTACTTTGAATACGTGACCACGGGGCCCTTTGAGGTGGCGACCGATTCGTTTGCCACGCTCCACGACCTGTTTTCGGACCATGGGCCCACTGTGAGCGAGTTTCTGACCCGAAACGCAGGTCCGTTCACCCTCAAGATGGCCGGCCTCATGGGTTCGGAGAACTACGTCACGAAACGACAATCCGTCAAGCTCATGGCCCACATCATCCGCCAACGGTCCAACTATGCGTTCATGACCGAATACATCAACGACGCCGGTAACCTCAAACAGGTCATGAACCTCCTCCGCGACCGCTCTAAAAACATCCAATACGAGGCCTTCCACATCTTCAAGGTGTTCGTCGCAAACCCCAAAAAGGCCCGTCCCGTCGCTGACATCCTCGTCAAGAACAAGCAAAAGCTCCTCACCTTCCTCTCCGACTTCCACTCCGACCGAAAGGACGACGACTCCTTCAAGGACGAAAAGGCCTTCCTCATCAAACAAATCTCTGCATTACCACAGCCACATTCTGGTACACAGCCACTGCCGCCACAACCACCGCCACAGCAGCAGGTCGGCGGGCCGAGCATATTAACACCAGCGACAACGGCCCCGCCCCCAGTAGTGCATGCAGAGCCCGTCCATCGCTCAGGCGACTACTTCCAGGCTGGCCACCACTACTCAAACAACAGGAAGCAGTCTCACCCGCTCCCCTCCACTCCCTAACATGTATTTATTCTCGCTACAAAAATTTTAGTCATTTCCCTGCTTACAGTCCGTTTTGCAGGGGACCAGCCCCCTGCACCCCCGTGGCTCTGCGAGGCTTCATAAAATAGGCCCCTAGCCTCGAGCGAAGCGAGTGCCCTCAGGAAAACTTCAACTGGGTTAGGGTTTTGCAGGGGGCCAGCCCCCTGCACCCCCGTGGCTCTGCGAGGCTTCAACGAATAGGCCCATGGTTTCGAGCGAAGCGAGCCCTGGGGGTCTGGGGCCTGCCCCCAGAAAACCTACAACTGGGTTAGGGTTTTGCAGGGGGCCAGCCCCCTGCACCCCCATGGCTCTGCGAGGCTTCAACGAATCAACCCTTACCCATAACTTCGAGCGAAGCGAGCCCTGGGGGTCTGGGGGCGTGCCCCCAGAAAACCTACAACTGGGTTAGGGTTTTGCAGGAGGCCAGCCCCCTGCACCCCTGCGGCTCTGCGAGGCTTCAATGTGTAGAAAGAAGGAACCACAACCCATAACCTCGAGCGAAGCGGGCCCTGGGGGTCTGGGGGCGTGCCCCAAGGAAAACCACTTGTGGGTTAGGTTTGCAGGGGGCAGCCCCCTGCAGCCCCGTGGTTCTGCGAGGCTTCAACTCGTAGAAAGAACTGGAAACTACCCATAGCATCGAGCAAAGCGAGCCCTGGGGGTCTGGGAGCGTGCCCCCAGAAAAACCACTACTGGGTTAAGTTTGCAGGGGGCCAGCCCCCTGCGCCCTGTGGCTCTGCGAGGCTCGTAGGTATGGAGCCAATGAGTGTTCTGTGTATAGCATTTGGAATACATCCATCTCCACAATTTAGAGAATAGTTACCAGTTTCAACCAGGGTGTTTATAGGGAAAGTAGCTCGTGTGATGATGAGTTGCTCTGCTTAGTCATGTCTTAGGTAAGCGGGGAGATCCAATACTGACCCCCATCCTTTTAGAGCGGGGCACTTTTTTCCTTTGAATCAAGTGTATAATTGTATGACGCAAGTGTTTACTGAACTACTAGTTGCCGGTTTTACGAGGCCAATAGGTTACATGTTTACCAACAAAAAATTCAGTAGGCCTGAGGGATACAGAGCTGAAATTGTCGTAGGGCCTCTATCTTTCGTGGAAACTTGGCCACAATTCGGTTCACTCTATCCACATCGTTCCATCAAAGACTAGAACAACAGACAATAGATCTTCGAGATGTGGTTTTCTGGGGGCACGCCCCCAGACCCCCAGGGTCGGCTTCGCCGAGATTCGGGCCAGTTACCTGTTTTTAGGAGTTGGGGACTCGCAGAGTTATTTTCGGTGTTTCTTAAAAGAAAGGAAATAACAAAACTAATCAATTACGTAAAGCCCTGCAGAGCTAATGTTTTTGGTTCTGTCTCTTAAAATGAATAGGACTATATCTAAGGGGCTGAAGCCTGTTTTCTGGTGCCAGCCAGGCCTGCTAAGCTGGCTGCTAGATTATATTGAATCCGTCCAAAAGGTACGCAAAAATCTAGTTATAGCACGTAACTTGTTGAACTAGGTTTGTTCTTCTAAACTATTCATTGAACTGATTTTGTTCTTCCTAAAAAAAAAGAACCGAAAACATATGAGAAGCCACTACTCTTTGAAGACTCGTCGCTATGAAACAAACTGCGCTGCTGCGTAATGTACCAATTGTTTGAATTGTTACTTTGTGACGAGAAACGATAGTAAAAAAAATAAAGGCAAGGCGTACTTTCTAGCCTACTAGGACTAAAAATACAAAAAAAAAAAAAAAAAAAAAAAAAAAAAAAAAAAAAAAAAAAAAAAAAAAAAAAAAAAAAAAAAAAAAAAAGACAATGAAAGGCATTCCAGTAAATTCGGTTTCGGATAGGAGCCACTGCGAAGCCGAACCGGGTGGTCCGGGGCCATGGTTTTTTTATTAGAAAAGGACGAAGGGCTTTAGCTCTGCGAGGCAACTACTCCTTGAACACCCTCGTAACTATAAATCAAGTCAGGCTGATGGGTGGTGTACCAATTGTCTAGAGCGATAGGTCAAGAATAATAACGCTTTTGCTTCGTTTTCTGGAAAAATAATAATCATACCCGGATATAATCTGTTTTGGAAGATACTGGGGATTAAATTATTACTTTATCGCGAGAACAGCCAGTAACAAACACGAGCCTCTGAATTGTAGCCTCATGGGCCAATATTTTTTGGCCCTTTTTTCAAACAGAACAAAGAAAGACCCTTTAGTCCACTTCGGTTTCGGACCCAAATCTCGACGAAGCCGACCCAGGGGGTCTGGGGGCGAGCCCCCAGAAACACGGCGAATCTCTATAAAGCGGGATAGTGCCAAGAAAGCTAAGAGGGGAGCGATAGTGGTTTCTCCGTGAAAGAGGGGTGCCTGGGGATGGGGGTCCCAGCCCCGCGAAAGTTATCCCGCTTAATAGGGCAGACCATATCGGTGAAACAGGGTAATGACATAAGACTGGCGGGTAAGTGGTTTTCGTCTGCAGGGATAGGCGAATTAATCCCGCAATGAACCCGCGGTGAGACCTTATGAAAAATGCGGGGTACACGGCGGGGTAACGGAAGAGAGCTGTGGGGGATTGTGGGGGGCACGGCGAGAATATATATAAAGGGCAGTTTTTTTGGGCCTTGATCATCAGAGCAGCAATAAGAAATGGCTTCAACTGACCTGAAGGAAGCAGATGTCCATATTGATGACGTTGATGTGGTGAAGCATTCTGACAAGGCGTTGGGTCTTGTAGGAAAGGATCGTATCCTACTTACTGAGGAGGATAGTAAGAGGATCCGGAGGAAAACCGATAAGGTTATCCTCGCGATCCTCATATGGGTTTATTTTCTCCAGATCCTTGATAAAACTGTCCTGGGATACGGTGCAACCTTTGGGATGCAGACTGACACTCATCTGACGGGAAACCAGTATTCATTGGTTGGATCCATTGCAGCCATTGCCCAGCTGGCCTGGCAGCCATTCTCGTCGTTCATCCTGGTCAAGGTTCCACATAGAACCCTCATGCCTGTGCTTCTGTTGGGCTGGGGCATTGCTCAAACTTGCATGGCTGCTAGCCACAACTTTGGATCGTTGCTCGCAGCTCGGTTCTTCCTCGGTCTGTTTGAGGCAGGCTGTTTACCATTGTTCAGTATTATTACCGCACAATGGTATCGACGTGCCGAGCAACCCATCAGAATTGCTGCCTGGTACAGCACCAACGGTCTTGCCACAATTGTGGCGGCAGCTCTCTCATATGGCCTGGCACACATCAACTCGCCTGTTCTGAAGGAATGGCAGATCATCTTTTTGTTTGTGGGACTGGTGACTGTTGTATCTGCCCCGTTTGTCTACTGGAAACTGGACAATGATATCACTACAGCCCGTTTCCTGACAGACGAAGAAAAGAAACAGGGGATCGAACGACTCCGAGCCAACCAGACCGGTACAGGAAACTATGAGTTCAAATGGAAGCAGGTGTTGGAGGCCATGCTAGAGCCCAAGACATATCTCTGGATTGGAATGTCCCTGCTACTAAACGTGGGCGCTAGTGTGACCAACGTATTTGGTCCACTTATCCTCAGCGGATTGGGCTATGACAACTACAGAACCACACTGCTCAACATGCCATTCGGTGCCTTGCAGTTCATTGTCATCCTTCTGGCGAGTTATTTGGCCCAAAAGGCGCGATTGAAGGGCGCAATTCTGGCTAGCTTCATGCTACCTGTTGTAGCCGGTCTGGCAGTTCTTTATGCGGTCCCCCGCGACGACTCGTCACAAGCTCCCTTATTGGTGGGCTATTATTTATTAGCATTCCTCTTTGGAGGTAACCCTCTTGTCGTCACCTGGATTGTGGGCAACACAGCCGGTACAACCAAAAAGTCCATCATCATGAGTTTATTCAACGCAGCAGCTGCAGCAGGAAACATCATAGGTCCTCTCTTGTTCGACGCCAAAGACGCTCCAGAATACCACCCCGGCCTACAAGCCTGCCTTGGTATCTTTGTAGCCATGGCTGCAATCGTCCTTGTTCAATGGGCTAACCTCATCTTCCTCAACAAATACCAGGAAAAGAAGCGTGTCAACAATGGAAAGCCTGCAAAGGTCGTCGACCAGTCCATGTTGACACATTACCACAACACCACAATGGACCAAGAGGAAGCCCTAGCAGCCGTTGGTGACAACGCTTTCCTCGACCTCACAGACCGTCAAAACGACGAATTCGTGTACATTTATTAATGATCCCAAATTTCTTGTTTTTGTTCATATACTCCCTCACACCCTGAATACTCTACTCAGACATTTTCTGGGGGCACGCCCCCAGACCCCCTGGGTCGGCTTCGCCGAGTTCTGGCTAAAGTCTCGCCGACTGAAACCAACGCTTTTTGCTTTTGCTGAAAAAAGGGGGATACTACAAGCCCAAGTTACATTTTCCTAGGTCAGGTATGCAGGGAGCCAGATTCCCTGTATCCCCGTGGCTCTGCGAGGCTTCAATGAGTAGAAAAAAAAGAATCACTACCCAGAACTTCGAGCGAAGCGACGTCTGATGGTATGGGGCGTGCCCCCAGGAAACAACAACCGGCCTAGGGTAGCAGGGGGTCAGCTCCCTGCATCCTCGTGGCTCTGCGAGGCTTCAACGAGGAGAAAGAGTAGAGCACATCCCATAGCCTTGAGCGAAAATAGATCTTAACTGGGTACGAGCCAAGTAACTGTTCTTGCCAATGGAGGGAATAAAACAAGATAATTAATCTAACTTATATACTACTGCCAAGTACCAGACCATACGTTGGGGAAACTTGCTATTTCATGTACCTTGGCATTCGGCCCAAATAAACGTGTTTGAGGTGACTAAGAAATCTTACTTGATCCTGATACTCGTTAGCATAAATAATGACAGAGCTCTCTAGCCATCATAATGGCGAGAGTGCACAAAGGATTTCGCCTCTGGCACAAAGCCTTAGTGAGTTGCACTGGGACAGGAGTGGAAGAAATGTAGCAACTTGAACCCTGATGATCTTACTTCAAACTTCGAAGTTGAGGCTGAACGGCAGAACACAGTAACTGTAGACTGTAGTGGGGAACTTGAGAGCCAGGAGTCTGTGTTAATTGAAGCAATTAAGAAGAAACACAGTCCAGGTGAAGAAATCATTCTTGAGATCGTGAACTGTCCAAGTGATAAAAAAGACGACGTAGAAACCATATTGCAAAAAGAAGGGGTTCGATCACCTAGCGACATATCATTCGATGGTACCATTATACCATCGTAATGATTCAGAGTGATGGCCACAGGAATATGGTCGAAGTGGTAGAAAGCGCACTGATGATTATATTGGGCCTAGTCGAGACTACGAGGTAGTGAGGGGGGCTTCATGTAAATTGATGGAGAGCATTGCTAGATCCGATATTGGTGTTTCGCCCTCATTCAAAAGAAACTATTACAAACTATCACCTAGAGAATACACTGCTAGCAACTGTCCTCCTACAATTATTGAAGTTGCTTGGACTCAATCGATGAATAATGTACAAGCCAAGGTTGAGCGTTGGCATCATTACACGAAACTCCAGTGCGAGGTGAGTGTTATTTTCTGCCTCAACTTTGGGTCTATGGACCTGGTAGTGCAAGTTCTGGACTTCACATTCCGGAGCCTTGTGCAAGTTGCTCATGAAGCGAGCTGCTCATTCGACACCGTAAACAGGGTCAAGTTTTTTAGGTGTCTTAGGTCCAAGGCCGAGGAGCAGAAAAACTTGACACGAGACTTTCAAATGTGTCTAATCAATATGAAAAACAGCTCCTCATTTGAAGAATTCAGTATGGCTCACTTCGACTTGGGTTACATCCGGGCGCAACAGATTTACAGTGCCTATTCCTCTGATGTAGAATCATATTTGAACGATGCAAACGACTACCTATTGGAGATAGAAGGATCTATGAATGAAATGTCAGGAAATCTAAGCCCGGACGCCCAAAGTGACTGGAAATTAAGTCAGAATGAGAAGGCAAATATGGATGATTTCGAGAAATGCGTTCAATTGATGAGTATAAAAGTCTCTCAATAATCGTTCAACCTCGGATTTTCTGTCTGTCGACTGGCGAGAAATTGGATTGGTCACGAGAGCATTGAGAGGTCATGGTATGGGCACAGAAGGCTATACTATGTTGGACAAGCGCTATCTGAGAGATATATATTGCGAAGTCCTTGAGGATTATGTTGATACTCTCTGGAGGCTACCAATTTCCTACACTGATCTAACTTCTGAGGGCCTCAAATGGCATATGAATTTGAGGGGGCTAGAAGCGCTGCCTGAAGAAGGAGACCAAGATATATATGATCGCCTCAGGGCTTACGATCGACTCTCTGAGAGCGTTGAGGACTACGCGGATATAATTCTCGTTAGTTGTGCGGATGGTGATGTACTACGTGTCCCTCGGCTGTTCGGTAAAATTGGAAACTTGCATTACATGATGGTGCGGTCGTGTGAACAAGTAAAGATCGATAAACTCAGACTTATTTCCGGGGTATTTGAGGACAACGGTGTCAAAAAGGAAGACCTCTTCGAGAGAGTTGTCCGTGCGGCTGGGACAAAGTCATGGGAGGGAATAGACGTATACTATCGCCCTTGAATAGCATTACCCAAGTCGCCCCAAAATCGATGTCTCTCTTTTCCATAAAAGAAGCAAAAGCGTCAGTTCTGCTTCGTAGGACGTTGTTGGCACCCAAAGTTCGTATACGTTCTTCGGTTCTTCTCATAACTCTCCTCAACCAGGCGCGAGCTGCAGTAAACGATCGTTTTCATCCTTACTCTTCAGCTGGTGGAACGCAGCTGTAATTTTTCTGTTGTGTTTCCCTGAATCTTTTTCATTTTCAGTTAACATTGTGTCCTACTGGAACCCAACCAATCCTCTTTTGTCGCGCTCAGTGGACCAGCGTTAAGTCATATCAATCTCTCATCATTAATGTCTAACCTAACTAAAAATAGAAGTCCATTTAATGAGCCCAATCTCTCCACGGTCCTTCTAATCTCTCGCTAATGACGAAACTGGTTTTGGTGACATTAAGTTTATTCAGTATTCCCTCACTCGTTCAGAAATGAATAAATTAAAAGGTACGGGATAGCAATATCCATTTACTTTACCTACATCCTGCATGAATTATCAGTAATTCGACCGGGTGTAGATCAGGAAAGCTCTGCATTCCATACTTTACACTGTCTCCGTCCCTTCCTGAATACATATTAGACATTTGCATTTAATCTGGATACGGTTCTCAGACTTCCAATTGTTCATACACTTTTTAAAATAAAGTTAACTAAACTTATTTAAGCTGAAAGAAAAGAGTATACCCTACAAGTCTGTGATGAATGGTAACTATTCTTCAGCGATTCATATCTATCCCACTCGCGTATGCCTTCGATTCCACCGACCTTGTATATCATTGGCCAACACTTCATTCGGGACATTCTGAATAATAAAACGGTTTGGGCCTGTCGTAAAGTGTTGATTTTGGTTGGCAGAAGGCTTACACAAATCTCGGCGAAGCCGATCCTGGGGATCTGGGGGGCGTCCCGCCAGGAAATAGCCAAGTAGATTAGGAAACCGCCGAGGCTTGTATTACTCTTTGTTTCCAGAAACGGAAATAAAAGTTGTTGACTTTGGTTAGCAGAAGACTCTTATTCATAACTCGCGAAGCCGACCCTGAAGTCTGGGGGCGTGCTTCCAGAAAATATGTCTGAGTAGTAGCTTACAGAATTGTATAGACTTGAAAGAAAAGATTTAGCGAATAATACAATGCTAATGAATTGATATATTCTACTGTACAAGAAATGAACAGCGGGATAGTTCGTAGAATGACACGAGGTCGTGGTGTGCTAAAGATAGGATTAAGGAGTATAGGGTAATATAAGGTTAGGGAAGAATCTGATGCCGGAGAGTTGTTCGTCACGGCAGAGAGCGCCATTCTGTTCTGCCATTTCGAGCTCTTCTACTGCGACAGTGACAGACCAGCCGAATTTTGCACTGGCCTCTTCGGCGGATACACCGATTCCTGAATGCCATGGTTCCAGCTTGTCCAGCCAATTGAGAATGTGTCTGATAATGACCTGGGGTGTTCGATATGATTCCTGCACGACTATTAGGCCGGATTTGAACTTGCGCATTCGAATCGGTAGTTGTAGCTTTTCCATTTGTTCGCACGCCGAATAGACGTCTTTGGGTGAGATTAGCGAGACCCCTCGAGCGCGATTATAAATTGCAAACAGATCCACCAGGCTGATGACACCGCCTTCGCGTCGAAGAATTCCACCGTTTTCCAGGAACTCTGCAATCTGTCGCGCCAATTCCGCATGGAATATTTCCTGGCCACCAGCCATTTCCTTCGTTACAACAGTAGAGCTTAGACCAAGGGCTTGCGAGCTTTCTCGTAGGGCCTTTCTGGCGTTCATCGCCGCACCATCCGATTTCTGTTCTTCCTTCTCTAAATGACGAGCATACTTCTCCGCCAATTGGACAACATCTTTGGCCCGAGCCATCAGCGTTTGCAAGTCTTCTAAGGCACCTCCAAGCACTTCTTGTGTCTCCCGCTTCTTCTGTTCACCAATCTGCTCCAAACCATGTATCCCCGTCCCCGTGCCAACAGCATTGTTAGTATTTCTAGTGTCGTTAGTTTCATTATTTCGCGTGTTTTCCCAAGTTTTGGACGCCAAAGTCTTCTTCAATTGCTCATAGAACGCCTTGTCTCCACTTCCCCGGAAGCTGAGCTTCGTACTTCCAGAATCTCCGCCTGGCACCAACAGTGCAGTCGGCCCCGGTGAATCAGACCTTATTGTTGCCAACTCCGGCGGTAGCTTTGGAGAAATCAACGGGCCACCACACATTTCGCACAGGGTTAATAATGGATGGTTGTTAAAAGTACAACGCGGACATGCAAACCCTTCTTCCTTGCTCTCAACATTACCTTTTGTAGGGCTCGGCACACGAGACAAAGATGCAATCGCCGTATCAATCAACTCCTTGGTCGCCTTGATCCCACACGTAAGACACACTGGCAACTCCGAGATACCATGCTCATAGTTTGATGCTAATGAATTCGAATAGAAGCAAATCGGACACACCCAACTAACCTGTTGTGAACCAGTCGAAGATACAGTGGGCGTCTGCGAACGCGGTGTGTTGTCAGTACTACTGCTAGCACTACTATCCAAATATAGCGTGATCTTAGGCGAAGACTTTAAAAACCCTCCCTAAACAAATAGTTAGAAAAAAGGCCCTTAGATCTCTGGTCGAAACTAAACCAACTAGTGTCGTTCTTTTAAAAAAGAACCAAAAACAGTGACTCTGCGAGATTCCCTCGTCGTTGAACCTTGTCGAAAGAACTGTTATTTTTACAAAAAGAACCAAAAACCGTGATTCAGCCTCCTCGTTGAATAGGCTTTATTTCGCGGCCAAAAGAACCAACTTTCCCACCCTTGCTGAAATAATCTTTTCTTTTTAAAAAGGAACCAAAAACAGTGGCCCTGCCAGGCTCCCTCATCGTTGACAAAGGGTGCTTTCCGTCGCAAAACGGTCCATCGAATACTACCCATAGCCTCGAGCGAAGCGAGCTCTGGGGGTCTGGGACGCGTTCCCAGAAAACCAGTTGTGGGTTAAGTTTGCAGGGGGCCAGCCCCCTGCACCCCCGTGGCTCTGCGAGGCTTCAACGAATAGAAAGGACAGAACACTACCCATCACCTCGAGCGTAGCGAGCCTGGGGGTCTGGGGGCGTGTCCCCAGAAAACCAGTAGTAGGTTAGGTTTGCAGGGGGCCAGACCCCTGCACCCCCGTGGCTCTGCGAGGCTTCAACGGATAGAAACAACCGAACATAACCAAAATATCGAGCGAAGCTAGCCCGTGCCCCCAGAAAACCAGTTGTGGGTCAGGTTTGCAGGGGGCCTTTTGCCCAAGAGTCAATATGGAAAGATTCCCCGCTTTCCTCCAAATAATCAGAAAGCATACCCCTCCAGGGTGTATAACTGCACAAAAGAGGCGTACGCAAGGCCATAGGACAACAAACACACCCGCTTAGAGGGGACTAGAGTCACTAGCCATAACATCTAGTTGTCGTTTTGTAATTGAGTAGATCGTTGGTAGCTGAAGACCAGAGAAGTAGCAAACAGCATACTTACATAATAATCGACAGTCTTGATGTTCTGGAGCTTAACAGCAACAGAATTGGTCCTTGGAGAATCATTGTCCACGTAGCATATGCGGTGCGTGGTCAAATATACCCTTCCATTCTGATACCCAGTGGCCTTGTATTTGCTTGATTCGTTGATCTGTTAGCTATAACAGAAATCATCCACATTTCGTCCTGCTTACCCTTGATATATCCCTACATTGCTTTCTACCAGAATATCCCTCTCCCTGGCACTTAAAACAGGCCGACCAAAAGCTGTCACCTCGATGGTCTCCCACATTTAATATACCGCCGGTACTAAGTTCCCTAGTGTATGTCCCTGAGCTACACTCCTCCCATCGGCGCCGCACTCCGGCTACCCCGCCGCCCATGATGCGGCTCTGTCCCCCAATTTCATGCATACATGCACAGGACTCTCCGAGTCTATGACTCCCATTCTCCGATTCTGATACTTCTTTTGAGATGCAAAGCCCAATATTGCCGTTATTGGCTTCCGTGGCCGTCCATAAGAAATTTCTAATTTGGGCGTTTAGGTAGCCGAATATAGCGCATGTAGTATTGTTCTTTTTAAAAAAAGAACCAAAAACAGTGGCTCTGCGAGGCTACAACGAATAGTGGTAAAGCATTGGCACTCTTATACTTTATAGAACTCCTTAATTCCAATAGCTCAGTGAACCCTACCCAGGACCTTGGGAGAGAAAGAGCTCGAGTAATAGTGCATAGCCTATTTCACTAGTTTTTATAAAATGACCAAAAGCAATGGATCTGCGAGGCTACAACGAACAGAAGTACAATGTCTAGTCCTATAAATTACACAACTCTTCCATTCCAACGTTAAAGCCTCGTGAACCCAACTCGTGAGATTTCGATATTTATTGTTCGTTTTAAAACATGTACAATGGCCCAGCGGGGCTACAACGAATAGTAGTACATTATTGTCAATTCTTATAGTTTATAGAAGCCCTAGCCTTTAGCTTTATTCCAACAACTCGCAGGGGACTTTTGGGAGAACTAACAGCGCATATATTATTGTTCTTTTTAAGAAAAGAACCGAAAACAGTGGCTCTGCGAGGCTATAACGAATAGTAGAACAGAACTGTCTGCCTTTATACTTCGTAGATACCTTTAGTTTACTTCTCCAACAGTTGACCCCCTGAAAACCTAACCCACAACTCGTTTTCTGGGGGCACGCCCCCAGACCCCCCAGGGCTCGCTTCGCTCGATATATGAGTTATGTTCAGTTGTTTCTATCCGTTGAAGCCTCGCAGAAACACGGGGGGTGTAAGTTTTGCTTCAACTTTTGGATACAATATTTTCTTCTATTCGTTGAAGCCTCGCAGAGCCACGGGGGTGCAGGGGGCTGCCCCCCTGCAAAACCTAACCCAGTAGTGTATTTCTGGGGGCACGCCCCCAGACCCCCAGGGCTCGCTACGCTCGAGGTTATGGGTAGTGTTCTGTCCTTTCTATTCGTTGAAGCCTCGCAGAGCCACGGGGGTGCAGGGGGCTGGCCCCCTGCAAACCCTAACCCAGTAGTACTTTTCTAGGGCGAACGAATAGAGTGAGAATGTCGTTCAGATACTTTGAACAAGATGAAGCATTGATTAGACTATATACAAGAGCAGGGAGGGGCTTATTGTTCCCATTTTTCAGCTTGTTGCTGGAGCGCTTCGTTAACCTCTGGGAGACCTGGTTTGTTATTTGATGTGACACCCAACATGGCTCTGGCGAGATTGCCTTGTGCAGCGTTGCGCACCGATTGGCCATAGACCTCCTGCTGGAGAACGGAGATGGTGTGTGCTGGTCGCATGGACTTGTAAGAGCCAGCGAACTCGCGATTCAGTGCGTGGGTCAGCTGTTGTTCGGTCACAATAAAGTTCTCTGCCTGTTGATACAGCTCCAGCACCGATTCGGCCTTTTGTTCCTGATGCTTCAGTTCGTGGAGCTTTCTGTTAGCAGCCCGTTTCAGACGGAGCTCTTCAGCCTCCTGTGGGGTTCTATGTTGAACAAACGGCCCATCCAGCAGGGCCTCGATAGTGGGCAGGGTCAGTCGAGTCGCCTCAGACTGTTCATGCGTGTCTGTTCGTAGACGAGCCTCTCGAGCCTCCTGGAACTTCTTTTCTCGTAGTTCAATCGCCTTTTTGTTCATGCGTTCTTCTGTTGTATGCGCATCAATGAAATACTTTCGTCGCATGGCCGAACTCATGCGTCGCCATTCCGCCGTATCGCTGCCACTGTCGCTATCCTTCTTCTTCTCCCTCGCCGAATGCGCCATTCGCTCCTTTGCAAACTTCTCCTTCCGAGGCACTGGCTTCATCGGAACCCCCTTCGGAACCATCTCAGGGTCCGCAAACCCAACCTTCGCCTTCGCCTCAGCCTCCTTCTCCCACGACGTCTTCAGCTTAGGAAGGATGTCCCTCGGCTTTGGCAAAATACCACTCTTGTACCCAAATCGAGCCGTTCTCTTCACCATCCTGTCCTATCGTCCGTTCTTCAAAACCTCTCTTCTGAAATTTCTCACATACCTTCTCCCAACTCCTCGGCGCCGGTCCGCCGGTCGGTTCTAGCTCCGATCCCAGCTTTTCTGGGGGCTAGCCCCCAGACCCCCTGGGTCGGCTTCGCCGAGTTTTGGGAATGGAAGCATGATAATTTAATTAATAAAACATACAATTTGTATATTCATTGGTTGTCCATTTGTTGGTGTGTCCACAATGATTTCGTATTGTTTGTCAAGAAAAAATTGTGTTTTCGGGCTTCCGATGGGCTTTTCTCGCGCTTACTCATAACCCCAGAAACTCGCATCTCATCAGGTTTTGTTGTTTTTAAAAAAAGAACCAAAAGCATTAGGCCTGGGGGGACTCAAAATGTAGCACGGTCTCTTCTCAACAAAATTTTGTTCTTTTTAAAAAAAGAACCAAAAACATTAGCCCTGCGGGGCTTCAACTCGTAGCACAGACCATTTTTTTAGAAAAAGAACCAAAAACATTAGTCCAGGAGGATCTCAACTCGTAGAATAGACTCTTCTCATCAATTTTTGTTCATTTTAGAAAGAACCAAAACGATTAGTCTTGCAGGGCTTCAACACGTAGTACATACTCTTCTCATCGATCAGGTTTTGTTCTTATTAAAAAAAGAACAAAATATTAGCCCAGGAGGGTTTCAACTAGTAGCAGACTATCCTCATCAATTTTTGTTCTTTTTAAAAACAACCAAAAAAGCCAGCCCTGTGGGGCAACTCGTAGGACATACCCGTCCGCGAAGCGGAACCCCCAGCCCCAGAAAGTTCGAATCTTTTACAAAGTTGGCAGCCCATAGTCAGTAAAGCGGAACCACAAGTGTCTGGGGCTGACCCCAGAAGCTTAGTCGAAGTTTGTAGCCCATAGTCTTGCGCGAAGCGGGACCACAGGGTCTGGGGCTGGCCCCAGAGGCTTATTCAAAGTCTGTAGTCT
>JAJMDO010000002.1:166305-261284 GCA_030573635.1 Blastobotrys ciferrii | reverse complement strand
GGATGTAGTGAGGCGTGGTGGGTTGAGTCGGGGTCGGGGAGCCGATGGGGCGTAGAGCAGCTTCTTGACTTGTCTTGTCTTGCGCAAGTCTGAGTGCCGAAAACAACAACAACCCACTCGTTTATTTATTCATCTTATTTATTTGGCAGATCTCGTTGTTGCTGATGGCGTCGCAGTTTGATGTGAAGATCCGGGGGCCGCCGAACGAGGACTTTGTGCAGGGCTTCCCGGGGATCAGTGCGACGTGGCCCCGGCTGGAGGGCACTGCTGAGATCCGGTCGCGGGACGGGGGGGCGCTCCAGATCACGATGGTGACGCTGGCGCTGTACCGGACCGACGTGGTCCACGCGCCGTCCAACAAGCCGGGCATCGCCGGGCCGAAGAAGGACCAATCGTTCCTCATTGGCGACACGCTCAAGCTTTTCCAGGTGTCGGCGGGCCGGGCCCACGACGAGGTCGTGGCCCTGGACCTGCCCTTCATCCTCACATTGCCCGTGAACCGGCCGTTGCCGGCCAGCATCTGCTTGGGCAAGTCGCTCGTGGAGACCACGTACCAACTCTTCGTGTCGATTGTCCACGGCCGCCAGCAACAGACACACCATGTGGGATACCCCGTGCGCCTCAAACGCTACGACACCCTGTCAACCTTCGGCGCGTTCCGCGTGCCCATCGTGAGCTCGGTGCCCTCCCAGGACCACCTCGTGGGGCTCGACTACTCGATCCCCATCTCGGCCTTCGGCCCGGGCGACCGGGTCACCGCCTACGTGAAGGTCTATCCGAACCTCGATTGGGCTGCGAAGTCTCGCAAGGTCAAGGTACAGCGACTGACCCTCCAGGTGGTCGAGCTCATCACCTTCAACCCGGAGACGGACGAGCCCGTCGAGAAGCGGCGGCGGCTGTGCAAGGCCGTTCACCAGCTCGACATGAAGCTTCCCGACAAGGGCTATCAATGCGAGCTCTCCATAGACTTTCCTCAGCTCGACTTTCGTGATCGTGACGGATTAGTTCACAAGGAGCGGCAGGACATTCCTCTCGCATCTCGCAACGGCTTCACCACCGCCGGAGCCCTGTACAACATCGAGTATCTGCTCGTGCTCAAGGCCCGCTTCTCCCATTGCAAGGACATCGAGATCGAGCAGCCCATCTCCGTCACCCAGTTCGACCACGCCACATGCATGTCCTTCATGAAGGCCATCTCCGACGCTGTTGACCATGCCAATCGCACCGACCGTTCCCTCATGCCCTCGCCCCGCGTCTATCGCTCAGCAGACGCCCTCGCCATGGGCTGGAACCTCAAAGGCAAGGCCGCCCCCGGCGGAAACCCCGCCCCAGGCCCCTCAGGTCCAAACGGTATCAAAACCTCCGTCCTCGTCCGGTAACCCTACTAACCAAAACCAACGAACAATCCCTCTATCTATTTATTTATGTATCAATCCTTCATTAGAGCTACGCGTGGTGGCGTATTCTTTTTCCAGAAAAAGAAGCAAAAAGCGTTGTTCCGCTTCGCGGAAGGTCTGGGTGCCCAAACCTCGGCGAAGCCGACCCAGGGGGTCTGGGGGCACGCCCCCAGAAACCAACTTCAGTTCGTCGTCTCGTATTCTTCTTTTTCCAGAAAAAGATCAACAACTCGTTGAACAGGTTTCTTCTTTTCCAGAAAAGAAGCAAAAGCGTTAGTTCTGCTTCGCAGAAAGCTTGAGAGCCCAGAACTCGGCGAAGCCGACCCTGGGGGTCTGGGGGCGTGCCCCCAGTCTGAGGCTACTCACTGTTGTATACTCAACAACTCGTTGAACAGATTCCTTCTTTTCCACAAAAAGAGCAAAAGCGTTAGTTCTGCTTCGCAGAAAGCCTGGGATCCAGAACTCGGCGAAGCCGACCCTGGGGGTCTGGGGGCGTGCCCCCAGAAAACCACTTCTGGCTTAGAATTGTGAGGTTCAGAAACCAGCAGCCTCGAGCAAAGCGAGCCCTGGGAGTCTGGGGGCTTGGTTTGGGCGGATATTCATTTCGTTCCGAGGTGATGGAAATAAAGGTAGAACCAGCCTCTTGGGCGTCGATAGCCTATATTGTGGGTCCTCGTAAATTGAGGGTGGCCAGCCCTTGATTGGCAGAGAACAATGGAATAATAAACGGGCTGATGGATCTTACCGGCTGACGGGATTAAAGATGCTGATCGCGCCTCAACCACTTGATTAACTATACAAGTGCTGGCAGGGCTGAATTATACACGAAGTCGACTACGATGCTGGACGGTTACTCTACATGCATACATCTACAGGAATGGTGCTGGACGTGCTTGGACCCTCCAACGCAGTGGCCTCCTTGTTACTTGATGAAGATGGATGGTGGTGGTGGTGGGTTTGGTGCCTGCGCGGCGAGCGCGTAATGTCTGATCGATCGCGAAGGTCGGTTGGGAGTTTGTTGATGTGTTGCCCGATTGGGAGGACTGCAGGAAAAAGAGATGGCTATCAGGAGCAGGGGAGATGAAGGGCTATATATACATGCAGCTAGCACGCGTTGTGGTTCCCATTCACCCCTTTGTCGAGTAGTACAGTGATGGTTTTGCGACGGTCTACTGTACGGCCCTTAGGGACCCGGGAGCCGACGTTTCGGCGCAAGAGTCGTGGAGGAGATGTGTTTCCTCTGGACAGTGGGTTTGACTTTGAGCAACAGCCACCGTCGACGCCACGCTTTGACTTCCACGTTCCAAGCTCACAGACCAGTCCCAGGACGTCGTTTAGCTCGGCTTCCGGCAAGAATCACAGGCTAGGCCATCATCGCAAAACATCGAGTTTGACGGGGGGCCCCCCGCCCAACGTGCTGACGCCACCGATGCCTCCTCCAGAATACACGTTTGAGGCCGACTACTACAGCACCTACAACCAGCCACCACTTCCACCTTCGCCCACACCACCGGAACCAAAGCCTAGAAGACGAAATCTGCCTGCACCGACTCCACCAGCTAAAAGGATCTCGAACAACGAGTGTTGCATTTGCGCCAGCAGGTTATATTCCAACGAACGGGTCGTGCGCACTGATTATGGAACAATCCACACCGAGTGTTTCCGATGCCATGCCTGCGACCAATCGCTGGAACACACACAATTCTACTTTAACAACGAAACGCAGAAGATCTACTGCCATTTAGATTATCACCAGCTTTTTTCGCCGCCCTGTGGATACTGTGGCACCCCCGTAGAAAGCAACGGCATCTTCGCCCTGGACAAGCATTGGCACAAGGGCCACTTCTTCTGCGCTGACTGCAGCGAGCCCTTCTCGGAGACCGACAACTACTACCGCAAGGACGGGGACACGTTGTGTGAGAAATGCCACTCTGAAAAACTAGCAATCAAGTGTTGGAAATGCAGCTACAAATGCTCTCCGGCAATCGAGGCCCTCGGTCGTACTTGGTGCTCCTCCTGCTTCTGCTGTGAAGAATGCACCACACAGTTTGCCGACCACGAGTTCATTCTCCGACAGGACGGCACCCTCGTCTGCCACAGCTGTGAAGCCAGGCGTATAAAAGAAGAATGCTGGTCATAAATAATTTAATCTTGTTGTATTACGCTCTAAGGCTTTTTCTCTGATGATTATCTTCTTTTTCCAGAAAACGAAGCAAAAAAGCGCAGACTTTAGTAAACAGAAAGAAAAGAACCATAGCCCAAACCTCGGCGAAGTCGACCCTGGGGGTCTGGGGGCGTGCCCCCAGAAACACACATCTGGGTCAGGTTTGCAGGGGGCCAGCCCCTGCACCCCCGTGGCTCTGAGAGGCTTCAACGAATACATACCCAAAACCTCGCGAAGCGAGCCCTGGGGGTCTGGGGGCGTGCCCCCAGAAACACATACCTGGGTTAGGTTTGCAGGGGGCCAGCCCCCTGCACCCCCGTGGCTCTGCGAGGCTTCATCGAATACATACCCAAAAGGGGCGTGCCCCCAGAGAACAGTTCTGGATTTGGGTGCCTAGTGCGAGGATACCAGTAGCATACATACATGGATCATAAATGTATGTTTTATGCATACTTGTATGCCGCAGATGTTTGTAGGCATACGTGGGGTACACATGCTGTATGCTTGCAGGCAAGCCGTGCGAGGCACCTGCATAAATGTTGGGGTCATACAGGGTTAAGCTTTATATGCTTGGACGTGTCTAGGTTTGATGTACCCACAGCGTACCCGCCTAATAACTTTTAGGTTTTTCCCATAGCCGCTGAGGTTTCGCGTCCCAAACCTTTGCTGCATTTCCGACTACTTGTATTTTTTACTTGTTACACATATTAGTTTAGTCATGAGCGATGCACTTCCTTTCTCCTATGATCCTGCACGACTGTGTATCGACGACGTGAAGGATTACATCAAGAAGGCATTGAGCACCTTTGTTCTTGACAAAAAGCACGATCCAAACGGTGTATACTTCCACATTTGTACAAGAGTTGCTGAAAACCTACGTGTTAAAGGGAAGGAAGACGACGTTGAAAATGGGTTTCTGTCGACGGTAATAAAAGCACAAACTGCAGGACCTAAACACCAAACGGTGGGGGTTGACAACAATGGCTTAATCCAAAGTAGACATATATGGACAAACCCGACAGATTCATTGCTCGCAGTTGCAGCAGTTCATTCTCTATTTGACCACGCGGGGATCAACACAGTCGAGTCCAAGCTCCATTTTTTGAAATTTGGTATGTCAAGCACTGTAAAAAGAACACTACCTAGCTATTGTATTACATGCTCCTTGCGCAAAGTCGAAAACAGTTATGGCACAAATGCTCTTGAGTGTTTGAAGACTAGGGTGGGAATGGATGATGTCCTAACAACGAAAGGCAGCAGGAAGAATGAAGGTATTTTGAGTTCGTACATGGACCTATCGACAGGGAACAGCGGACATCCTAGTGACTCTGTTAAAGCTGAATTCAAAAACACTTATATGGGCGCTTTGTTGGATTCTCTATTACGCAAAGGAGGCGAGGGGTGTACAAACATTGTGTATGTGGGATTCCTTCATTTCGGAATCAACAAAGATGTCCTTTTCAGTGTTGACAATGACACCGGAATTTTAAAGACCATTCGAGTGATGACTGTCGAGAACAAATTATCCGATGCACATGTTCCCGGGAGCTGCCGGGCCGGAGAGGATTTCATTGAACAGGCTCTTCATGCTCTTATGAGGTCAGCTGTTTCATCTCACTCGAAATTGATGAACCTCAATATTGCTCATTTCCGTTTCTTTGCCCACATTCCCTGCCCGACTTTTCATTGGAGAGGTAGTTGGGTCAGGAAAGTTCCACACCTGGCTCGAAAAGAACCCACAGAAAGCCTACTACCGGATGTTGTGGCAGCCGCACTTCAGAAGTTTTTGCATGTCTTGAAAAGTCCTGAAGAGATGCAACAAGTTCCATTTTGGCAAGTTCCGAAAAATCAATGGAAAGACGAATTGAAATGGTTTAAAATTGTTACTGCCAAGTACGAAGAAACTCAATGGTTGGAAAGTAGCAACCCACACTGCAGAATGAGCTACAACTACAATCGTGGACCCCGTCCCGTCCTTATAGTTGATCATCGCTGCATACCATCTTGTGTCGTTGTTTCCGATTCGGTCATGACACATGTTTGCAAATATTACTTGCGCTCTTTTGACAAAAATCTGGACCAGTATGCGTTCAGTACCCTTGACAAAACCGACGAATACATGATCAATCGCCCACGACGAGCCTTTCAGTACTTTAATTTTCAGCTCGTGGAATCGGACCCCCAAGACAGGACTTTGGAACATTTAATTCAGTCAATGTACCGCGTTACAATTACAGACTACTCCATCAAAATTCTGTTGTACATATACGTGTATATGAAACAGTTGCCTACTTCCAACACAAATTGTGTCCACGCAATGTTTAGAAACATGGATACCATTATGTCAAGTTACTGGGACTATTTTAAGGATCGGGCGGCTGATTTCATTCAAGGTCTAAAAAGTGAATTTGGAGAAGAAACAGATATGATGTCTTACGAATCTGAGGAACCATCAAGTTATTGCGAATCCATGCAAAAGCAACGTTTTCTGGATAGTTTAGAAATTCTTCCATCGCAGGCGAAAGGCGGAATACAGTACACTTACGAAGATGAAGGTGAGAGTAGGTTGGAAGAAGCTAGCCATAAGGATGTGAAGGATGATATGACGACTAGGAAGGGCAGGGCTGATTCTCCGGACGACCGTTCCAAAGATGCGTCACAGGATACCTATCTGGCAACAGATGGTGACGGAGAAGAAGAAACAGAAAAAGCGGAATCTAGCAGCGATGACAAGAAAACCGCCAATAAAAGAAAGGCTACTGTTCCCCTCTACCATTCACCCCGAAAAGGCACTAGAGCTGCTTCCATTCCTTAGCGTAGCTACAAATAATAGTAGAGTTAAGATAAAAAAAAAAAATAGTATACGTATAAAATTATATGGGGTTGAACGTTTAAAATTATTTGCACGTTGAATTAGTGCATGAACAGTCTTGTAATTGGTCTATAAAGTTGGCCATAGTTTATATTGCATTTATGCATACATTCATGTACATTGCCGCGGAATCTATCATGCTAGTTAGCACATTATAAAGGCATCAAATCAGTTCTACCATGGGTAGAGTTAGCCGATATTATCGATAATTACATCGGTACATTTGAAATGGACCTATATATAGTACGTAGAATTCGATTTCGAACAGAACAGCTGACATACGTACGCGTATGTTAAGTGTATGCATACTTGTATGCTTAGCTCCTAGCTGTATATATCTATATGCCACGTACATGTACAGATTTTTGCATGCATATATATATATATATATGCATGGATGCATGCGTATATATACGTACAGCTAGGCATATATGCATTGGGTACACGTACATACTGTAGACGCCTTAAGCTTGGGCAAGCCTTGCGAGACGCTTGCAATTAGTTGCAGGTGCACGATATCGAATTTATAATTTAATTATATAATTAATCAAATTAATTAAAGTGCAAATTTAATTAAAACAATTTCGCAATCCCCCTAGCCCACGTGCACTAGTACTGTTGATTCTTGCATGAGGGAATATCAATGTTTGTGTCAATGTTTCAAATCAAGCAAGAAACTCTCTACAACGCTGCACGGGCCAGGGGCCGGCTCAGGAAAAGACAGGTATAATCAAGTCATGATATATTGTTAGAATGCGATTACAGTATTGAAGGTTGTACATTAGAGGGACCAGAGGTTGGAATTAGTATCGGCTTGGGATATGAGTGGTTTGTCGATGGAATCTACCTTTACGTCACTGCAGAGGATACAATTTTCGCAGAGGATTTCTTCGATTGTGGACGTGAGTTCTTTACCGCCGGTGGCCAGCTGGATCTCGTTTATTCGTTGTCGCGCATCGTAATCTGAAGACTTGCTAACGCTGTCCAATAGGCAGTCGAAATGGAAGGCATGCTGACATGGGAAGACGTAGAAGCGTCGAGTTGCAAGGGGGAAGGTGCATATTCCGCAACCCTCGCCGGGCTCAATTAAAGCATAATGGCGTTTGAATTTCGAGATTTGGTCTTTGACATTGGAGGACGTTGCAATAGACTCTTCCATTTCACGCGTGAGTTGGCTGATGGTATTGTTGTATTCCTCCAACGACAGGGTGACTTGTTCTTTGAACGAGTCGATAACTGTAAAGTCGGGGAAGAGAGGAAGCAGATCCTCTATTTTCAGCAGGTCACACCGATCTAATAATGCTACTGCCGATTCCACCCCGTTTGTGCCCGAGACGACTTTTCGGGCCACTTGCAGCCAAAGTGACTTTCTCAACTCTGGATCGTTAATGGGCTTGTCCGCAACTGACGCTGCCAACTCTGTCTCACCCTTTTTCAAGGCCAAGTTGACAGCTTCCTCGTATAGTCCCATGGCAGAATAAATGTAGACCGAACATTGAATTCTGTTGAATTGTGCACACATTCTCAAGGCAAAATCAAAATCAAAAACGCTGTTGTGGTACTCCTCCAAGAACGCCAATAGGGGGGCCTCACTCATTGCAGTGTTTGAAGCATAGATCGATATCAGCGTGTTGAATACAACGGGATCCTGACTGCCCAAAGTTTTGATGGCATATTTCAGATAGCGTATTGCTTGATTATCGCCCTTGGACTTGTGACTGGAAACATAACTCAAAATTGCTGGAATCAACTTGGCAGGCTCCAAGTTGGAGATGCGCATCCAGGTATCTACAGTTTCCTTGGGATCATTCACAAGAAGGACAGTAGCATATTTATACGTCAGCCGTGGGTCGTTTTCAGTTCTTAATACCCGCAAAGCCTCTTTCCAATTCTCCTTGCGGGTCCAATAGCTCAGAACAAATCCACCGTCATTAATCGCACTGGCGTAATGCAACAATTCCTCCTTTCTGTTGTGTGCAGATATGATTTCATAAACTGTATCTCTGTCCAAATCTCCCTTATACTGCTCAACAAACTTTTGGTACTGTTTGCGGACACTTTCTAAATCTTCTTGTACCTCAGCGGCACTGGAGTTAGCTGCTGATAAATCATCCAGAGAATTCAACCTTTCCATAAACAATTCAATCATCCAACTTGCAATGATCGTCCTTTGCATCTTGCTCCCCTTATTCACCGTGTCTAACTTCACCGATAAATACTGTTCCAGCGCATCCAATTGCTTGTTTTCAATAAATATTAGCGCAGCACTCTCAAAGGGCCTACTACTAACCCCCAGATATCTAGCTGCTCCCAAATAGTTTCCTCGTCGTAACAATTCCTCGCCATAAGCCATGGACACGACATCCTTAGAATAGGGATCCTTCGCCAAGGATAGAGCCCCCTCATAATCCCCACTCTCAAGCATTGTCTTCCAAATCTCTCTATCTTCATCCCCCACAACCTTAATTTCATAAATGTTCACGTTGGAGTAGGCCCAAAACGTTGAATACCGATGATCCGAGCTCAAACCTAAAATAGTTTCTCCCTGTTCACAGCTGATTGATTCATGAAAGACTGTACGATTGTTGATTCGATTAACAGCATACACGTCCTTTCCTGCAAGAACAATAATGTGGTAATCGGTCAATAAGATGGACGAAATTTGATCCTTGAGCTGCAGTTGGTCGTTCAAAAGAACAGTGGATTCCTTAAAGAACCGAGAATTGTCCACTTTAGGTGACAATGAACCATGCATAATTCCAATAAGATTTAGCCATGCATAATGCGTAGGTGTTTCCTTAGCCGACCTCTGAGGAGAATAACACAATACTTCTTGGGGACTAGGCTCAAACTCTTCGATAACCGGTTCGTGCCGATCAAAGTATTTTGGATACACTGGAATAGCCTCAGTAGTCGGCTTTCTTTCAATGCCACCCTCCCAACGTCGAATTACTCCCTTCGATGATGCCAGCACACAACGGTGACCTGATTTCCTCTTGTCGTAGACGACCAATCCAGTGATCGGATCATTTGTTTCATTGTACCAAACCTGTTTGACATAGCGATCTTCTCTCTTAAAATATTCATTAGATGGCTCTATTAGTGCTTCATAAATTATGCCTCCAGATGTTCCGAGTAAAATTTCTCCAGTTGACCTCGTTGGATCGGTTGGACACCACCCCACACTTGTGATCATGGACCCCTTGAGCTTGCTCAGCAGTTTTGGCTTGGTCGATTGGCAGTGCAAACAGTAATTGTCTCCTAAGGTCGTGGTAATCAACAAATAAGAACCAGTCGGGTCCAAATATATGTCTTTAATTTGTCCAGTCTCACTAGATTTCTTGGGCAGATCAACGTCATCAACCACGTCAGGATGATCCAAGTCAATTCGAATAATCCGGCCCACCTTCAAGGCAATGCAAAGAATATTATTCGAAACAACCAGTGATGTTATATTGTCCAACGAAAACATCAGCTGGACCTTGTCAATGGCAAAAATGGGGGAATTGCCCCGAGCCCCATCCATCATTTCTCCAGTTGAAGGTTAGATAGAGACCCTTACTCGGGCATACTATTAATACGAAGTGTTGTGCACATATCTCCAAACATTTGTACGGATATACCGTTGCGTTGGGACAAAACTAATTCTCCAAGAAACTTCCAAAATTACTCGACCTTGGGTAGTTAGCTGTGTGTGATGGGGTCGATAGGAATACCTATAAAGCTTTTAAATGAAAGCCAGGTAAGTGTAATTGGACGTGGTGATTTAGTTTTCGTCTTGCTAACGTTATTATAGGGTCATATTGTGACGTTGGAGCTGTCTTCCGGTCAAACCTACCGGGGAAAACTGATCGAAGCCGAGGATAACATGAATGTCCAATTGCGGGATGTGACCGTAACAAACAGAGACGGAAGAGTCTCCCATCTAGAGCAAGTTTACGTTAGAGGATCCCATGTCCGATTATTTATTATCCCTGATATGTTACGTCATGCGCCAATGTTCCGACCAGTAACTCTCGCGAAAACTAGAGCCCAGAACACAATGCCGAGAGCTCGTGGTGGTAGGGGGCGTGGAAGAGGTCGAAATTAACAAATACATTGTATAAAACCCGCCTAATTGAAGTCATGATTGATTATTTCGTGATTGCTTTGTAGCGGTCAGCCCCCCGGACCCGTTGGTCGGCGTAGCCGCGTTTCAAATAGACTTTCTACAAAACAGAACCAACGCTTTTTGCTTCTTTTTCTGGAAAAAAGAAGTATTCGGTCGCTAGAATTTCCATGAAACAATCTCCTAAAGCTCCTAGGTTCTCTAGGGCCCGGTTTCTAGGTTCACGACGCCGGCTTCACCGAGTTCTCAGCATGCAATTGACTTTTGCGAACCAAAACCAGCGCTTTTTCCTTTGTTGGAAAGGTAAGATAGTAAAAAAGTAGCCAGTTCTGGAGCCGTCTGAAGGGTGGAGGTTTTTTCAGCCTTTCAGCTTCAATATTCAGCTTGTGCTGATGGTGATGCGCGCGCCATGAAGACGCGATAGAACGACTGACAACAACACATATCTATATTGGAGGACGAACGTTTGGAGGGGAATGAATTTCGATAGAGAAAAGATACTACAGTACTATAATATCACAGACGAGTTTGCTGATGAGTGGACAGAGTCAGATGAGATATCAAAGCTAAACTTGGAGGAGAAGAATACTGGGGAATTGTCGAAATATGCCCTCCTTCGGGAGTTGGTCAGCACCAATCGTGCGTCGTCCGCTAATCATTCACAGGATGAAGCCGACCCATTGGGGTCTACGGATTCAGTCGTCTCTGTTCTTCAGGCCCGAGGAATTGATGCTGAATCGCATCCGGCCATACGGAACAAGTATTTGGTATCATCTACCCAGTTTGAGCCTAGAACGTTTTTAAGGGATGTTCACGTCAATGCCACGTATACAAACTTGGTGAACTCTTTGGATTATCTAGAGTCTTCCATTACGGAGCACTCTGAGGCCCTGAGAGTATTAGTGGAGAGTGACTATGACAGGTTTGTCAAGTCAAAGTCGCTTTTAGACTCTGTGTTTGACCAAATCAAAAATACTGGTTTCAACTCGGAACATGAATGGGGATTGGAATGCGTCAAGAGTTTGTTGGATGATTCAAATGCGAAGGCAACTGTCATTATGAAACCTGTTATGGACAATCAGGCGAAGGAGGATCGGTTGAAGGCTGCTTTGGAACTCATTAAAAAGAACAAGTATTTGTTCAATCTCCCTAGTACGATTTTAAAACATATCAAGAATAACGACCATGACAGTCTGATCCGTGATTATCGTCGAGGAAAGGATATGAAATACAGTGAGAACATTACTGCTGATACACCGGATTACGAGATCCAAAACAAAAAGATCACTGATAGGATTTGGAATGAAGTGGAAGAGATTGTTGATGACTACAAAAGGGACACCTGGAAGCTGCTAGAAAGAACTGGGGCGGATCAAAACTACATTCAGGTCATTAGCAAGCTTTTGGAACTTGGTGTTGAAGACAATCCAATTTGGGTATGGATTGATTCTCAAATTTCGCGTTTCACTGAACTGGCTGGCAAGCAGTTTGACAAGCTCAAACTAAAGACCACTCTAATGAGGATGAACCTTGCTTCATTACCTCCATCGACAAATTCATCGTTTGTGGTTCCTCTGAAGGAGAACTCTTATGATCACACTGATGGCTCGTCCTTATGCGACTCTGCTGAAGTAGTGGAAATGTGGCTTACTATCAAAAAGTTGCTAGGTGAAATTTCCACGAGTGCAGAACAGGCTTGCATGTTTTGGGAAAGCTGCAACGAATTTTTGGGTAACCAACGTCAGGGAAGCTTACCAACAGGATATCAAGGAGAATCAAAAGTGCATTTACAATTTTCCCAGAGCCAAATCCATGAAATCAAGGAAAATGGCAGAAATATGATCAAAATTTTTGGGGAAAGAATATTGGAATATTTCAATTCTCCGGCCGGAGATGGCAGCTTATCGCAGGACGATGAAGATGGATTTTTGTTTTTGCCATCGAGCGCGAACGCTTTGAGCACTGTCAAGTACCTATCTCAGACGTTAGTTAGTTTGGCGGCGTCGATGAAAACGCTTTCTCACTCAAATGTGTCTTCACACACCACTGAGAGTTTGACCCATGTGCTCTCTGCTGTGAGGGAACGTGCCATCAAAGCAGTATGCATAGCGTGGCAGAATGACTCAAAGAAGTTCTGTCTTCTTGAAGATTGGACACATGCAGCAAATGGCAAAACTACGCAGATTCCTCTTTATTTCAAGACCTACCAGTACACCGTGATCAATGGCATCAGACGCATAATGTACTATTCTGCAGAAGGGTTCGAAGGGAGCTCAAACCTGGTAGTTGCGCAACCGCCAAAGAGCCTTTTGGATTTTGTGTTGAGCCAATTCTTGTCATCCAATTCATACATTTTTGAAAGCTTGATGGGCCTTCTCACAACCCTAGGAGATCCTTCTAGAATTTCATACATCGATAAGCATGTGACTGACCCCAACTCAAACGAGCTCACACCCCAGGAAAAGACAAATGACTCAAAGGTGCTATTGCTCCTTAGTAATGTAAGCACTGTTCGAGACTCTGTGCTTCCAGGCCTTTACAAAACATTCGAAAAGTCTTTCTCTGTGCCTACCCGAGATGCGACTGCTACTTTGCGCAATTCCATGGATCAAATGGATAGTACACTGTTTGAGATCTATACTAGAAAGAAGAGAACTGCCTTGTCAGACATAATAAGGAATGGTATAGGTAAACTGGAACAGCAATGGAACCCAGAAAAACCACCAACTGCCGTCTCAAACTATGTCCATGAATCCTTATTAGTTCTGGTTGTGGTTCATTCCAAGGTATCTGAGGTCTCGGATTCTCTTGTTGACAGAATTATGGGGGTGCTTTATGACCACATTATGAAGACCATTCTATCCTGTCTAAGAGATATAGAAGCATTCCCCCTCGGTGGTTTGTTGCAGGTTACGGCAGATGTTGAATTCTTCAATTACGTTATGAAGCATTACAAAACAAACGAATCTCAAACCAGCATTCAACATATTTATAGCACACTGAAGGAAGCGTCCACTGACGTATCCGTCTGGAAGTCCGGGAAAGGTCCCACATATTACGTCAAAAACGTTGTTGAGGAATGCGGTCAGAACAGCAGAGTAAGTTTCTTTGGAGATTTGTTAATTTGTTAAACTAACATCCAAATTTTAGGTCGACTACATTTGCTTCACTGGATAGAACAAAGATGCTCAGGTTGTTCAGGGACTCATTTCTGGACCTCGCCTTCGGTTCATTTTCGAAGTTCCGTTGTCTTCTGCCAAGAACAATGCTTTTTGCTTCTTTTTTGGAGAAAGAACACTACCTTTATAGCAATTGATTCCTTGGCACACTGTGAGCAACGTTTTTAGAAGAATACTATTAGACAAACGAGAAAATTCAATGAATCAGACAGTGTACCTTACATAGAATTCTTTGGAAACCGGTCACACGCCTTGTCCGCTTAGTCTTCTGTATATACCGTGAATTTGAGCAAAATAGCGGTTTGCTTTTGTAAGTTCCCGGAGAATCACTGGTTATATATATAAATGAGTTGCGTATAAGAGCACATGTGTTTCGCGCTCGCGAGTTTCGTTCCCATTGAGAGGCATCACACAACTTGACAAAACCCGTCAATTCCCCACGCGGATGAACACAGTCCGGGGTGACATAGTTTGTCAACATGGCTGAAAAAATAGGAACGGAGACTGGGGGGAAGGACAATGTGTCTTCTGCGGATCAGTCTCCAACGTTCGCCAATTCATTGTCATTAAGAGTTGATGAAGGTGTTGGGGCAATGACCATCAGCCCTTCTGGGAGAGATGTGGCATTGGCGTCGTGAGTTAATTTGCTTAATGCCGCTTGAGCAACAGGAATTAACCAATTGTAGGCGATCAGGATTGTATGTCGTGGATTTAGACGACCCGTTTTCACCGCCTAGATGGTTGCACCATATGACGTCGTGGGAAGTGGCAGATGTTCAGTGGTCTCCTCATGCTACCAAAACCAACTGGGTAATTTCTACATCGAATCAGAAAGCATTGGTGTGGAACCTTGCATTGCCGTCCAATCGTGCAATTGAGCACATGCTCCACGGACATAAACGGGCTATTACTGATATTAATTTCCATGCACTACACGCAGAGGTTCTGGCCACATGCTCGATTGATAGTTATATTCATGTCTGGGATCTTCGAGACCCCAAGAAGCCCTCACAGAGCCTGGCGGATTGGAGAGCGGGGGCTACACAAGTCAAATGGAATCGATGGAATGAAAACGTCCTTGCATCGAGTCATGACAATAAGGTTTACATATGGGATAGGCGAAAGGGGACGATACCATTACACACACTTCAGTCTCACACAGGTAAAGTAAATGGGTTGGATTTTAGTCGCCTTGAAGAAAACAAAATCTTATCCTGTTCAAATGATCGAACGGTCAAGTTATGGGATTACGAACGCAACGACCAGCACGCCGAAAAGGTAATATTCACAAATTTTCCTGTTTGGAGAGCACGTCATACACCGTTTGGCGAAGGATGTGCTATCACTCCACTACGAGGTGGCCAAAACAATGTGTTCTTATGCGATTTAAAAACTGCAGGAGAGAGAAGTTCGCTGGATCCTGTTTATGAATTCCAGGGGCATTCTGAACCTGTAAAGGAATTTGTCTGGAGGTCTCGAGGTGGAAATGAAGGAGTGGAAGACCGGCAGTTTCAACTGGTTACATGGTCGAAAGACCATGATTTGAGATTATGGCCGGTTTCACAGGATATTTTGGAAAAGGTTCATTATTCCCGGGGAGAACCCCTGAAGATCAACCTTACTAGAAAGGGTGCGCCATATAGATCATATCAGACTGAACCAAACATGCCTGATAGCATTAATACGACACAGTACCGAACGCGCCGCAAGCAATCCATTAGTTACGGTTCGTCCCCGGTAAATAGGATGAACAAGAGAACAGGGTTCACTTCTGTGATGACGGGTAATACTAACATTAAATCAGATAAGGATGGTATTTCTCATTTACATTGGATATCTGGAGTCCGGATGGGTCGCTCTGCCTTTGCAGCTCCGTTTGACAACAGCATGGCAGCTGAAGTTCCTGAGCAAGGGGAAGCAACTCCTGGAAACCTGGGTGAAGAAGTGAGCATTGTGGGCCACAAGTTTCCACGTGTACATTTTGAAAAAATATCGGTTTCAACAGGTGAATGTATTGTTTCTCTCAACGGACCGTGGGGTGAACCGTCAATTAAAGACGAAGATAACCAGCTAGTCTTTTTGCGACTAGAGATTAACTTCCCTCCCACGTATCCTTTCACTTCGCCAACATTCACAATCAGAGATAGTGATAATATTATGGAAGAGAAGGCGAAATCGATCATCCATGAATTAAACAGCATTGCCCAAAAACTTTCGAACAAAGGGCGCTACTGCCTGGAATTGTGTCTGAGGTATCTTCTGGGCGACAAGGTGTCTTTAGATGAGCTTGAAGTGGATGAACTGACAGATGATAAAGTGGACTCTATATTGGATGGCAGCATGGATGAATTGATAGATCTAAGTAACGAATTCAACAATTCGTCGTCAAGTGAAGATGAGGGCTTGGATAGCAATAAGCCTAGCCCAGCTTTTGACAGCACACCAGTACCAAAAGGCTGTGGCGCTGTATGGTCAAAAGGAGGGCAATTGGTGTGCTTTTTCACCCAGCAAAAGGAAGCGCAAAAGCATTTTCCGAAAAATCCGCAAGGTGATGTGACAAAGGGTCTATCTAATTTTCAAGGGAATTTGGGTGATGAAGGTGACAGTTCAGACAGTTTGGATAGTGACTCTGATATGCTAGGTGATTTCGATGGAAGCGGCGTATATTGGCCATTGGGGAATAGTCGCTTCCGGAACCACTTTAGAATACCACAGCTGGATAGCAGAACAAGTCGTGGAGTAGTTTCGAATACTGAACGTTCCCAAGGAACTTATCAACCTCGAGAGAACAACGTTGTCAAGCTTTATGACTTTTCACACTTGATCCCCTCACGACGGGATTTGGCACGCGAATATAAGATTATTGGTGCCTCTCCTAGCGAACTTGCGGGACACAATATGGCAGTGGCGAAAAAGCATGGGTGCAATGACGTTGCGGATTGTTGGCGAATAATATCCTTGATTCTTAGCGAGGGTGCAAATAGCTCAATCGCTTGGATTACTAGTCCATCAAGAGCTGACATGCAAACCCATTCTTACTGGGGAAATCATCCGTTTGGTAGCAAGGGCCTTATCGACGAAATGTTTCAGTATTTCGAACAAGAGAAGAACACTCAAATGTTGGCAAACATGTCGTGCATTTTATCTGGAAGAACCACTGAAAAGAGAATGGAACAACTAGTTATGTCCCAGACGCCTTCAGCTGAGGCACGAAGCCCACGTCCCCCTGAAGCCATGTCTCGAGAACCCTCTAGCGGGTACTTTAACAATTCCAATGCTGGATTGTTTGTACAAGCCCAGTCTTCACCATGGGATATACCTAGTGGATCTGGAAAGTCGAGTACAGCAAATTTTGATAGCTCTCCTGCCTCGTCAAAGGATGATTCGAGTATCATGTCATTGTCTCCTGAAAAGTTTATGACTGCTAGAAAAGCTGTTGCGGGTATATTCACAAGATCAGGCGGTTCCAACCCGTCATTTCAAAGGACTCAAGGTGTTACCAATGGGCGAAACCAAGCCTCCTCATCAGGCGAGCATGATTATAACCTGAATATTATGTTCAATTCCAGCGCTGCTACCAGATTGACAAGTCGAAACAGCTTCTATGGAAGTGACTCGGGTATTACTTATCTCAGCGCATTCCCAAAGGTCAAAGTTGAAATGCTGAACGACAACGTACTAGATTATGATCAGGGTGTAGGTAAACCTCATCAGGTACGGAATATGTTGGATCCTGCCCTTGAGGAAAAATATAAGCTGTATCGAGCTCAATATGCAGCGATCCTATATTCGTGGGGACTAGCAATAGACAGTCTTGAGGTTCTGAAGTTCAATCATACACATTACCGTATAGGTAAAGGCAACTCTATGGATATTCATTCGGCACAGATAAACTATAGGCAATCCGACCAGCTCCCGGAAGGCTTTGAAATGATGCAAGGAGCAAGCAACTTTATCATCAACCGTACTCTATCTCAAATGTGCCATTACTGCGAGCTGATAGTTCGAACGCGTTTCCTCCAATGTCCAAGATGTGAGCATGTCTTGCATGCTCAATGTGCCGAAGAATGGTGGGGCAATGACCAAGAGGTAGAATGTGCCAGCGGATGCGGCTGTTATTGCTTTCAAAACAACTACACCAACAATGCATGACTTACGAATTTACTCGACGCTAATAGAAAATGATTTATTTTTATTGTAACCTTTTCAACGTACAAGCTTCTTTGGGGCTTCCACTCACTTTCCAGCCTGAAGTTCCGCTTAACCGAATATAAATCTCTTCCAAGCAGAGTAAAAGTCTTTCCAGAGGAAGTATAGTAGCAAATCCTTACCCCATTCCCTCAAGCACTACAGATAAGGTAGGTTATAAGGTACCATACATTCCCGATTGTTCCTCTCTTACTGGGCGGAAAAAAGAAAACCGACACTAAATCCATACTTTGAAGCGGAGCGGCACTTCACTTAAACAACATCAGACCATTGATTTGCTAAGGCGTTAACAACCAAAGTAATTCATTTTCTCAGAACAGTCGTAACGCCGACCTTTCCGAGACGTTGGCCCCAGATCGTAGGCAACCTGCAACGCGGTTCTACGCGCGCAATTTGGGATCTTCCATTTTCAACTTCGCTAGCGCCACAATATATCTCCTACAATTCACGTTTGAACTAACCAACTAATGCCCGAATATGCAGAAGAGACCAGTGATTGGCAGAAGGTTCTCTCTGGGTTCAGCAATGGTAGCGGAGTAGACTCTATCATCCCAAAGGACCTGAGTGGTAAGGATGCCGTGCAGCATAGGGAAGATGCAATCGACTTTGAAGGAGAGGACGAGCTTGCCGATGATGAATTACCGGAAGAAGAGGAGCCGCTTAATCGAACAGGTGGTGGCGACGAACTGGAAGATATTATAGGAGATGGATTAGCTGCTCAGGATGGCTATGATAATGATGTACTCACAGCTGGAGATGTTGATAGTTTTGCCAATTTCGACGGTGAAGGATGGCATGATATTGATTATGGCGGGCTTTCTAATTCTATTGTCGGAGAACTCGAACCTATGATAATGGATGGAACTGGTATTGACGAAAATTTGAAGCATGAAGATGTACCAGCTGTTGATTATGATGATGAGCTTGAAAAGCTGGAGAATCAGATGAATAATGAGATCTCTGAACAGCATTTATTAAAAATTTACTACCCGGATTTTAAACCTGGCGCAATTTTGAAAATGAACTCCTTGTTTGGTCCAAAGTCTTCTAAGTTGTCGCTTCCAAAGCCCAAGGTCATTCGAAATTGTGCGCCAACAAGAACAGCATTGGAGGTTGAAATTGACCAAAAGAGCGCGTTCAAATCAACAATAGAGAAGCCACGATTAATCAAAAATATTATACATGTTTCCAACAAGTCTTTGGAGGAAATGTGTTATCGTGGAAACATGGCGACCTCTGGTAAGGCGAGGGACGGCCAAGAGAGCTCTGTAAACAAGGATCTCCTTTTAGCGTCGGTAGATTGGGACCAAATGGACACGGACGAAAGCTCAGAAGGAGAGCCAAGTTATACAACGAGTAACAGAACTGCCTCAGGAGCTCCAAGAATAGTGGGGTTGGATGATGATATGGAGTTTTATAACTCTGACGACGAAGATGCGCTTCTGGAAGGAACATTTGAGCCTGCTCGCAAAAAGGTGAAACTGGACTTAAATGATCCAAAGATGCTCTTTGCAGAGGAATCTCAACAAGCGCAAGTTCCTTTGAGAAAACCATCTGGAATCCCCACAAGCGAGCGACAAATGCTTCAGCGATATAATATATCCAACGACCGAGCATATGATATGCTGAAGGAGAACTATCAGTCGAAAGTCAGATCTACTATTGGCAACCTAAACATTGATCATTCTATGGTCGCACTACGATTACAGTCACCGCACTACAAGGTCAAGCTTTCCAAGGCGCAAACACGGTCTCATCATCGACCATCTTTTATTGTTAAGCCCAATACGACTATTCAGTTTTCCAAGGTCAAACAAAGAAAGAAAAAGAAGGACAAGGGTAAACACATTTCTCAGCTTTTGAACAAAACTTCTGACTTGACGCTTGGCGATTCTGCACAGTTTTTCATGTTGGAGTACTCGGAGGAGTTCCCATTGGTGTTGTCCAATTTTGGTATGGGCAGCAAGTTGATCAACTATTATAGAAAGAAAAATGCAGAGGATACTGCACGCCCCAAGCTCCCTACGGGTGAGACGCATGTGTTGAGTACTCAGGATCGAAGTGCATTTTGGAATTTTGGTTTTGTGGAATCCGGAAACGTGGTTCCTACACTCTACAACAAGATGATTAGAGCGCCAGTTTTTAAGCATGAACCGAAGTCCACTGATTTTCTTCTTATCCGTACTACTGGTGGAGGCTCAGGCCAAAAGTACTATTTGAAGACAATACCACATTTATTTACTGTTGGACAAACGTTCCCAGTGACCACTATTCCTGGGCCTCATTCTCGAAAGGTTACTACGGCCAGCAAAAATCGGTTGAAAATGGTTGTTTATCGGGTTCTGAATCAAAACGAGCGACACAGATTATTGGTGAAGGATATTTCTGCTCACTTCCCCGACCAAAATGATATGCAAAACCGTCAACGGTTGAAGGAGTTCATGGAATACCAACGTAACGGTGAAGACCAAGGCTATTGGAAAGTCAAGGCATCCGAGCCTTTACCAAGTGAAGAATCTATTAGAGCCATGATTAGTCCCGAAGATATTACTCTTTTGGAAGCTATGCAGGTTGGCCAGCAACACTTGGAAGATGCAGGATACGGCAAGACTGTGGATGATGACAAGGAAGATCAAGATGGAATGGGCATTGAAGAACAGTTAGCCCCGTGGAACATCACTAGAAACTTCATCAACGCGACACAAGGAAAAGCTATGCTTCAGCTTCATGGTGAAGGTGATCCTTCAGGCAGGGGCGAGGCTTTTAGTTTCCTTAAAACGTCCATGAAGGGTGGTTTCAAGGCGGTAGGAGAATCTGTCAATGAAAAATTGGACAAATCAAAGTATGGCGGCCACAGCTACAATGTTGCCATGCAACAAAAAGCATATGACGAAGAAATTTCTCGTATCTGGTATACGCAAAAGAGAAGCTTGGAAGCCACCAACACCGAGGACCTTGGTTGGGATGATGCGGAGTCGAGAAGAGAGAGAAATGAAAGAGAAGACACAGCGGCGCCATCCGAACAGCAGGACGATGCTACATCGATGTATTCTCAGACCAGCAATCAACAACAAAGTAATAAGGTACTTCGTATCACTCGGTTTGTGAAGGATGAGAATGGAACAAAGCAAAGAAGAGTAGAGGTTGTGCGGGATCCCAATGTTATTCGAGCATATGTCAAGCGACGACAATCTATCGAAGATTCTCAGCTTGCGCCTGATGAGATTGCTCCTACAAATGATGAAGAGAAGAACAAGCGAAACTTAAAGATTCTTGAAAATGAATTGGCTCGTTTACAGCGAAATCACGACAGACGTGTTGCTCGAAATGCTCTCAAGGCCAATTCAGAAAGCAGTACTCAGCAATCCGGCAAGGGTATTGGTAAGGGCAAGTCCACAACAAGAAAATGTGCCACATGTGGTGCTATTGGCCATATTCGAACAAAGTAAGTATTGCACAACGATTTTTCGAGATATGTGTTTTTTTGGTGAAATGACTAACAAAATTTCTAGCAAATCATGTCCAATGTACAACGAAAGATACGGTTCTGGTGGCGATGTGTCTGCTCAAGGAACATCCAACTCTCCAAGTTAATTATCCCCTCAAAAGTAGAGCTCAATCGGCTTTGTACTATAATTTTATTTATTAATGTCTTGCTCCATCAAAGTTTGGGTGGTATTACATCCGTTCCGACCTTTCATGGTCTTCCTGGAAAAAGTTTCTACGGTTAAGACAGTTCCCGGACTACATCAAGTTGCACTGATTACATTAAATTACTTAGTCTACCTGACCTTTATTCCAATTCTACGGAAACCTTTGACTTCTTATTTTTCTTGTTCTTCTTCTTCTTTGGAAGCACTTCAGCTTCAGACTCTGAATAGTCAGTATCATCTGGTTCTGACATATTTTCGTCACCAGGATGTGCCCGCTTTTTCATAGTTTCTGTCTTTTCAACCTCCTCAGGAACACAAAGGCAACAGTTGAGTCTATCACCAGTGTTGTAAACTGCGACTTGGTCCCTGAGTGCCATGTCCCAAACTACTAGCTTCCCATCAGAAGAAACGGATGCCAAGTAGTAGTTTTCAGTTTGTTGATGATAAAATAGATTGAACTGTTTCACTCTGCTGGCATGTCCTACTAGTTCAAAAGTTTGTTCAGTGTCTCCTTCCGAGAGTGCAGATAGCTTGGAGAATACGATTTTGCCGTCCGAATGAGACCTTGCAACATATACATCATCGTCCTCGGACCCGAGCTTGAGAATCTCCATGTGATGGAGAGGTGATTTAAATGTTTCCTCCTGGACTACATCTGAAGATTCAGCCGAGTAAATTGCCAGAGATCTATCAAATGCAACGACAAAATGAGTACCCTCTGGAGTCCATTGGATTTTTAACGGCTCCTGTCTAACTTTTAGGACGCTAGCTTTCTTTCCAGTCATCATATTCCACAGACGAATTGTTTTGTCGTTACCAACACTCAATGCAATTTTGCCGGTAGGGTGGATTGAAACATCATTTATTTCTCCTTTATGACCTTTCATTTCACTGAGAACCTCCCAGTCTTTAACTCTCCACAGGCAGAGTTTTCCGTCTCCGGCACCACTCAAAAGCCATTTAGAAGCAAAAAAACTTAAGCAGGTTATGCTTCCGCTATGATGCAACAGAGTACCCAACTCCTTCCGTTTTTGTAGGTCATAGATTCTAATGTGCTCATCGTTCGATCCACTGACAAGATACCTCTTTGTACTTGCCAGACACCTGATGGATTGAGAGTGGGGCGTGAAATGGAAAATGGGATTAAAAACTTCAGATCCCCTTACAAGGGCCAACGACACGCACAATAAATTATGCTCATAAGAGCCTGTAATCACTCGGAACGTGGGTGCGTTTGAAAGAGAGGCTGGCTGCTTCTTTGCTACAACCGCGGCAGCATCCTCTGATTTGGGATCGTTAATTTCCACACTCTTTTTCGCCATTGGATTCGAATGTATAATAGCTTCAATACAATTGACCAAGTTCTAGCGGAGATATCAGAACTGTTGGGTTTTGCCTTTGATGAAAATTTCGTTGACTATCTTTCGAACGGCTGAAAGGCCGCGCTTGTGAGCGCGCGAATAATTTGAAAGGGTGGTTCGTTCCCCCGGCAACGAACAAAAGTACCAGTGACTCAATCGAACCACATCCTCCCTTTTTTAACGCTTTGGAAGACTTAGTCGGTATAACGATGGCTTCAGAGGTGACAAAGATCCCAATTTTGGGGTCAGATACTATCCATGTTGGCTATCAGTTGCAGTCTCATATCGCAACCGAAATTCTAACAAATTTAAAATCTTCGACATATGTGATTATTTCAGATACGAACATTGATAAATTCGATCATGTCCAGACACTTACTGACGTATTTACCAAAACTGCAGAACGCCTAAATCCGGAGAGCCGTCTCCTCAAATATATTATTGCTCCTGGTGAAGAATCCAAGTCCCGAGCGACAAAGGCTGAAATTGAGGACTGGTTGCTCAATCAGGGATGTACAAGGGACACTGTCATTCTTGCTGTTGGTGGGGGTGTGATTGGTGATATGATTGGTTATGTTGCTGCCACGTTCATGAGAGGTGTTAGATTTGTTCAAATACCTACAACACTACTGTCAATGGTTGATTCTTCGATTGGTGGTAAGACTGCCATTGATACCCCTTTGGGAAAGAACTTGATTGGTGCCTTTTGGCAGCCGGAACGAATTTTTGTTGATTTGGCATTCTTGGAAACTCTTCCAGAAAGAGAGTTCATCAACGGGATGGCGGAGGTTATCAAGGTAATTAAGAAATTTGTGTTTGTTTTCAAGGTAGATACTGACTCTTTTTTTAGACTGCTGCTATTTGGAATGCAGAGGAATTTGCACGATTAGAAGCAAACAACAAAGTATTCATGGAGGCTATTCGTCAGCGAGATCCAGAAACTAAAAGAGTGAATCTTTCCCCAATCAGAGCAATTATACACGGTATTGTTTGTGGGTCTGTTAAGGTCAAGGCCGAAGTAGTTACCAAAGATGAAAGAGAAGGTGGGTTGCGAAATCTGCTGAACTTTGGTCATTCCATTGGCCATGCTTATGAGGCACTTCTCACTCCACAGATCCTTCATGGTGAATGTGTGTCGATTGGTATGGTTTTGGAGGCGGAACTTGCTCGTTATAGAGGGGTTCTAAGCCCTGTGGCGGTTGCACGATTGGCCAAGTGTCTAGCTGCTTATAATTTGCCGATTACCATCCATGATAAAGTTGTTTGCAAGAGGTCCAAGAATAAGGTCTGTCAGGTTGATGATTTGCTTAGAATCATGGGCGTTGATAAAAAGAATGACGGTCGAAAGAAGAAGATTGTGCTTTTGTCTGAAATTGGTAACACGTATGAAAAGAAGGCGAGCGTTGTTCCTGATGAGGATATCCGAGTCATCTTGTCCGAGAATGTCTACGTGGGCGATAATTCAAATGCACCAAAGAATGTCACTGTCGTTCCACCTGGTTCAAAATCAATCTCAAACAGAGCACTCATCTTGGCAGCATTGGGTCACGGTAAATGTAAGATTAAGAACCTTCTCCACTCTGATGATACCCAGCACATGCTGAATGCTGTAAAACTCCTTAATGGAGCGGAAATCACCACAGAGAATTCTGGTGAAACCATTGTAGTCGACGGCCATGGCGGGAAGTTTACAGCTCCCGGAAAGGAGATTTATCTTGGAAATGCTGGAACTGCGTCTAGGTTCCTCACCACCGTTGCTACCTTAGTAAACCCGTCTGACGAATATGACAGTGTTTGTTTGACAGGTAATGCCAGAATGAAAGAGCGTCCGGTTGGACCGTTGGTAGACGCTCTGCGGGCGAATGGGAGTGAAATTTCGTATGTTGAAGCGGAAGGGTCGCTACCTTTGAATATTTCTTGTGGCAAATGCTTGGAAGGGGGACGCATTGAACTCGCTGCAACAATTTCGTCACAATATGTTTCGTCTATTCTCATGTGTGCACCATATGCAAAGAAGCCGGTCACCTTGAGCCTGGTTGATGGAAAGCCAATCTCTCAATTCTACATTGACATGACTATCGCTATGATGCGCTCATTTGGCATCTCCGTTGAAAAGTCCGCTACTGAAGATCACACGTATCATATCCCACAGGGTGTTTATACTAACCCGGCAGAGTATGTTGTAGAATCAGATGCCAGCTCTGCAACATACCCACTTGCTTTCGCTGCTATCAGTGGAACAACGTGTACTGTTGCCAACATTGGGTCCACGTCCCTTCAGGGTGATGCAAGATTTGCTGTTGATGTATTACGGCCAATGGGTTGTGATGTTATTCAGGACGAGTTTTCCACGACAGTCACTGGCCCGCCAGTTGGCAAACTGAAACCATTGCCACATGTTGATATGGAGCCGATGACAGATGCGTTTTTGACAGCCTCGGTTTTGGCCGCTGTTGCCCGGGACCCAGAACAAAGGGATAATGTTACTAGAATCACTGGTATTGCCAACCAACGTGTCAAGGAGTGTAACCGTATTGAAGCAATGATTCATGAATTGGCCAAATTTGGCGTCCAGAGCTCAGAGTTGCCTGATGGCTTGGAAATTGAGGGTACTTCGATCGACAAACTTACAGTTCCTGAATGGATACATACTTATGATGACCATAGAGTGGCAATGAGCTTTAGTTTGTTGGCTGCTGTTTTGACCGAGCCAGTGCTGATCAAGGACCGTCGTTGTGTAGAGAAAACTTGGCCTGGTTGGTGGGATACGCTTAACGGCACGTTCAATGTTGATTTGAAAGGGCATAGTGATAAGAAATCAGCACTTGCTTTAACCGGCTTCGCGAAGGCTCCAAATGGCGATAATACTATAGTGATTATTGGCATGCGGGGTTCTGGGAAAACTTCATTTGGAAAATGGGCTGCTGAATCATTGGGGTTGGAGTTTATTGACCTTGATGTTTTGTTGGAGCAAAAGTATCAAAAACCAATCCACTCAATTGTGAATGAATTGGGTTGGGAGACTTTCAGGAATTATGAGTTGAAGGTATTTGAAGAGTTCATTAAGGAAAATCCAAAAGGCTACGTTGCTGCTTGCGGTGGTGGTATTGTGGAAATCCCAAAAGCAAGGGAGTTGTTGAAAGAGCATGTTGCCAATGATCGTATGGTCCTGCATCTCCATCGTGATGTTGACAGCATTGTGTCATATCTAAATATCGACAAGGAGCGTCCAGCTTATGTTGATGATATCTACTCAGTTTGGTCTCGCAGGGAACAGTGGTACACTGAGTGCTCCAATGCTTATTTCTATTCCTCTCACTATACTGATGAGAAAGATGGCTCAAAGGTGCGAAAATCATTGGATAGATTTTTGAAGACAATCACAGGCAATGAACCAACCGAGTTGGCCATGGAACAAGCAAGCTATTTCTTATCTTTAACATATGAAGATTTGAAGCAGCTTGACAAGTTTGATGAAGTTTTGGAGGGCGTTAATGCTATTGAGTTGAGGGTAGATATGCTCAAGGAACAGGGCCAGGGAGCTGAATTTCCTAATGTCAAATATGTCACTGATCAAGTTGCCTATCTACGCATGCATACAAATTTGCCAATTGTTTATACTGTTCGAACGAAATCACAAGGTGGAAAATTCCCTGATAGTAAGGTGGATGAGATGGCCAAGTTGATTCGTCTGGCTTTCAAGTTGGGTATCGAATTTGTTGATTTGGAACTCACCCTCCCTCAGGCAGTTAAAGATGACTTGCTGAAGGAGAAACGTTTTACCAAAGTCATTGCTTCTCATCATGATGTGAATGGTGATTTGAAGTGGGATTCGCCTGTGTGGGAAGGTCTCTATGAGACAGCCTCCCGACAGGGGGATATTGTAAAGTTTGTTGGTACAGCTAAGGGACTAGAAGATAACCTTAAACTTGAGTCCTTCAGAAATGCGCACACTTCAAAACCGATGATCGCCATCAACATGGGATATGAAGGGCAATTGAGTAGGGTGCTAAACACCTTTTTGACCCCGGTAACACACCCATCTTTACCGATGAAGGCGGCTCCTGGTCAGCTTTCCCTAAAGGAGATTAACGAAGCCCGGTACACTATTGGTACTCTCAAGCCAAAGGAATTTTTTGTTACCGGATCTCCGGTTTTGCAATCTCCTTCCCCAACGCTGCATAACACTTTGTACAAGGCCCTTGGTATGCCCCATAGCTATGTTAGACTTGAGACTGAAGACTCTCAAGTTGTCTCAGACAGAATCAAAGAGCTAGGTGCCAATTTTGGGGGCGCTTCGGTGACTATCCCATTGAAGGTTGATATCATCCAGCATCTTGATGACCTTTCGCCTATTGCGGCTGCTATTGGTGCAGTGAATACGGTGATCAAGAAAGATGATAAATTAATTGGTGAGAACACTGATTGGGTTGGCATTTACAGCGCCTATTTGGATACAGGCGTCGTGAAGATTCCTAAAAACAAGTTTTCAGCATTGATTGTTGGTGCTGGTGGTACGGCAAGAGCAGCTGTATATGCTTTACGCGAGCTTGGCTTCCAAAGAATTTATGTTTTGAATCGAACTCCGTCAAAGGCCGAGGAGTTGGCTGCAACATTCCCAGAGGACTTTGGTGTTATCCCTCTGAGGAACTCATCTGACGTGGAGTCCGCTGATGGGCCACTGCTGGTCATGAGCTGCATCCCAGCTAATAAAGAGATTGACCCTACTTTGTTCCAAAGTATCAAAACTCTTTTAGGCAAACCTGTTAAGAATGCTCCTTACAATCGCACCCTGCTTGATGCTGCCTACAAACCCGCAGTGACACCGATTATGCAACTGGCAGAAAAAGACTTCGGGTGGACAATAATCCCTGGAAGGAGAATGTTGCTGCACCAGGGTCTGGAACAGTTCCAGCTATGGACAGGCGCGGTCGCTCCTCTTCATATTGGAGAAAAAGCCCTACTTGAAAACTGATCACTTCAATATATAGCCAAAATTACCAGCTATTTCTATCAATAATAAATAACTGGGGCTAGCCCCTCAGGAATTGTGTCTTTGATTCCACTAGTTCTTAGGAACAAAGCAATTGGTCTGATGACGTTTCTTCTTTTTCTTTTTTTTGTTCTTTTCAGAAGAAGCAAAAATACTAATTAATACTGATACAAGGATACTACAGAGGCCAGGGGTATAGCGCCATAATTTTTTACAAGCTATCTATGTGCTGTCTTTCGGTTCATTTCATCACCCTTCACACTCAAAACTTTGCAAAACCGACCAGAAGTTGGCCTCAAGGAAATAATCAAATGATCCAAGGCCGAATTCGAACGAATTTTGTGATGTAACCGTTGACGTTACATACGCGTACCTTACCTCGGTTTGTTTCAGTTTCTCGGCTGGCGTGCCGGAAGTGGCAGTCAAAATAGTTGTACCTTAGCGTTTCGGCGAAAGCCCCGGCCTATGCCTGTTACTCGGTGTCAAGTTGGGAGGGGGTCAGTTCAATAACGATACGGTTACTTTGAAGGGATTTACTCCTGTCCTACCAATTTCATAGCTATTGGAATTAGCTAGTCTATTAGCACTCCGTCTTGCCTAGAGGGTATTTGGTAACTCAGGGAAATTGCCGGAAACAGGAGCACTCGTGTACGATAGTTCCTCGAAAACGTGTTCCACCCGCCCGGGATCACCACCGGTTGATCTTCATTTCATCCCACTTCGAGTAGTGATAAACAATGGGGGCACCTATCCTTACGTTGTATAAATAGTAGATCGTCCCTCGCGGTTCTATTAGTTAGTGGCAACACAGTAATAATGAAAATTAACACATTGACCCTGTCTGGATCGCTCTTGGCTTTAGTCTGCCAGGCAGTTGGTGCCGTTAAAGTGAATCCTTTGCCTAAGCCTGTGTCTATTTCATGGGGGGAAAGTGGCCCGTTAAAGGTATCTCAGGACATACAACTTGAAACCAACAAGCAGGACAATAAGGTTTTATCTGAGGCATTTGAGCGAACAATAAAGACTATTAATGACTTGAAATGGACTCCTACAGCTGTTGAAGAGCCTCTACAGCCGGTTACTCGACCGTTCAAGCGTGACACTACCTCGGAATTGTCCAAGGTGAAGGTTAACGTGAAGGATTATGATGCCGACCTTCAACTAGGGGTAGACGAGTCCTACACCTTGAACATTACCGAAGGTTCTGAGGAAATTCTTATCGACGCCGAGACAGTTTGGGGAGCCTTGCATGCCCTTCAAACAGTACAGCAAATTGTCATTTCCGACGGGGACGAAGGCATGATTGTAGAGCAACCTGTAAGCATTGACGACAAGCCACTGTATCCACATAGGGGTATTCATCTGGACACGGCTAGAAATTATTATCCAGTGGATGCAATTCTGAGACAAATCGACGCTTTGGCGTTGTCAAAGCTTAACGTTCTCCATTGGCATTTTGTTGACGCTCAGTCCTGGCCTGTGGAGCTCAAATCATTCCCAGAAATGACAGATTCTGCCTACTCTCCAAAGGACGTTTATTCTGCCGAAGATATCAAGAAAATCGTCTCTTATGGTAAAGCTAGAGGCGTGAGAGTTTACCCAGAAATTGACATGCCTGGGCATTCCTACTCTGGTTGGAAGGACATTGATCCGAAACTACTGGCGTGCGCTACATCTGAATTCTCTGACAACATTAACAACTACCAGCTTGATGCGCTATACAACAAGACGTACGATACCGTGGAGAAAGTATACAATGAGATTTCAGACATGTTTAGTGATAGCATGTTCCATATTGGTGCTGATGAGTTGGTTCCATCATGTTTCAAGTACTCTGAAAACATTCAAAACTTCCTGAAGGAAGATGAATCTCGCACTGTAGATGATGTTTTGGAATATTGGGTCGAGAAGGCCCTTCCAATCTTCAAGAAGGTCAAGGACCGCAAGCTCGTCATGTGGGAAGATGTGGTACTGTCGGAGACTGTCAAAGCCTCAAACGTCCCCAAGGACGTCATCATGCAGAGTTGGAATAACGGAACGGCTTACATTCAGGAATTGGTTAAGATGGGCCATGAGGTTATTGTCTCTTCTGCGGATTTTTTCTATTTGGACTGCGGATTTGGTGGGTACCTCGGCAACGACCCAAGATACAATGTTCAGAAGAACCCAGATTGGAACAGCCCTACATTCAACTATGGCGGAGACGGTGGTAGCTGGTGCAGCCCATACAAGTCATGGCAAAGAATCTACGCTTACGACTTTGCCGCCAACTTGACAGAATCTGAGAGAAAGAAGATTATTGGTGTTGAAGCTCCGCTTTGGGCTGAACAAGTTGATGACCAAGTAGCAGACGGAAAGATTTGGCCCCGTGCTGCTGCTCTTTCTGAGCTTGTTTGGTCAGGAAATAAGAATTCAACTGGCCAGCTGCGTAATAGAGAAATGACCCAGAGAATTGCCAACTTCCGAGATTACCTAGTGGCGAACGGAATTCGCGCTGCTCCAATTATGCCGCGATACTGTATACAGCACCCTCACAACTGTGATTATGATGTTTATCTAGGATAGTTAAGACAAGCAAGAGTAATTTATCTTCTCATCACATATAATACCATCAATCTACTAGACAATATAATCTTTGTTATCTAGAACAACAGCACCTTTTGTTACCCCAAAAAATAAAGATAAAGAAAAATAAGAAATGCGCACTACTAAATAGCTCCCTTGGCCCAGGCCCCAGTCCCGCCTCGTGAATTCCGACTCCGAAACTCCGTTCGCCGGTACCTCAACGCCAAAGCTGTCAGCTAGAGAATGATAAACTCTTTGGAGGTGACTACCTATGTTCTATATTATGCGTAGCCCGGCTTTCCTGCAAGACAGCACAAAAACTTCCATAAATATACGTCGGTGTACGATCCAGATCGGTTCATTAATCCAGGATGTCGAACGTTCGAGTCGAAAGATAGTTGCGCGAGGGCGCGCGCGTTGAGCGGGAGAGTCGCCGCTGTAAGTCAACACCTTTTTGCCATCACAAGTATTATTTATACCAAGCAGTATATTTTCAAGACTTATTAAGAGCGCTACGTGTGAAAACTAGACATCTGGGTTTGATATTACTAGTCGCCTTTTTATATCTGTTTTTCATTGTTTCCTATTAATTGTTGCACACGTGTGGGCCTGTGGAAGAGCAAACCCGAGTGTGCTGGATTTCAATGTCGACAGTGTATTAAGCATTCTGTAAGTTTGTGATTGCGGATGTGGGAATTGACTACTAACTTTTTCAGAGAAACGAATTCATATTATCTAAACTCGAACGAATCGAGAAAACAAAGCTACGACAAGCTTGCCCGAAAGCATGCATATTAAAAGGACGGCAAACATCCTTAAACGGATGACAGAAGTCGTAAGTAGTTTTGAAATTATTTCGCATCTGTTGTTTGTTGGGAGCTAACCGTTATATTTAGCCTGATTCGTTGAAGAATCTTGTGCGGGACCTTGAGACTTGCCCTCTAGAGGAACTTGCGCCAAAGTTGGATGCGTTTTCTTCTAAATGGGGAAGACCGAGAGGTGATTTGTGCCCTTGGATTCCTCTTTTAAACAGGTTTGATGATATACTTCAAAAGGCGGTTGAGAATTATGGTCTTGATGATGAGTATCCAAAGCCTGTGCCGGTGGACCTTGATGAGGAGCGGCTTTTGATATCCATCCTTGATTTCACTGCATTTTTGATGGACAAATGTTCCAACAGAGGTATTTATTCTAGTGTTAAAAGTGTGGCGTGCATGCTGAATAGCATTTCTCCCTCGATTGTTGCGTCTGCACTGAAGGTGTGCGTCAAGATTGCGCAAAGGTTTGCACAGTCCAGGACCGGTCGATCCAACGTCACGGCAATTGATCCTGATAAAATTTTTAATTTGGCAACGTTCCTTCCATTGTCGCCATGGGAGCAGCCCGGAAAATCCGACATCAGCCTTTATGACTTTATCGATCCGAACTACCAATGGTCTGAGAACGCGTCTGCTTTTTCGTTGCAATATTATATCAGAACACAATCTCATCAACAGCAAGCACAGACAACACCATCAAAAGGTGGTAATACGGATCATTCGGCGCAAACCCAAGAAGGTCTTACAACACTGTATATCAGTCCAAATGAAGTTCAAGAGCTACCAGCTCAGGATTTGCTCGCCAAGATATTTTCTATTTTGCCAAAAGAATCCTGGTTCTCTGCGTTGAACAAGGCGCGTGTGGCAAAGGCGTGTGTGAACTCGGAACAGGGCCTACGTCTCCGCAAAGAGTTGTGCAAAATTCAGTTGTTGGCCATAGGATTTGCTGCATGCACCTTTGGGGAGCCGACTGTGGAGAATAAGATATTGAACAGAACACCAAACATTCTTCGTCAAATTTCTGATTTGGTTTCCCCAGAGTTTGTCAATGTGCCGATAAAGATTCGTGTGCTTGCTTTAGAAACTTTGGACAACATGTGCAACCAAGTCAACAAAGTGTCAGAAATTTTGACTGCACTCTCGGCAAATGTAAATCATGGGACATTGATGTCAGTTATTCGGAACACTATCAACGACTTGAAGGCAAATGTCGAGATCGACGAGGATTTTACCTGTTCTCTATTCATGGTCATTTTGCAGTTGGCTCAGGCTTCTAATGCTGGTACAATCTTGGTCACTGCAGGATTGATTCCCCTAGTCTTGGAAATTGTTCAGTTGGATACGCCGTACGTTAGAACTTTGTCCAATGCAATAGAGCTGATCGATCATATTGTGATGGATATTCCTTCTACGTTCCAAGCCTTCACACAAGCCAATGGTATCGAGGTGTTGCTTAAGACCATTCAAAAGGAGATTGAGTATGACCTAAGTCCGGACCGAAGGGAGACTCCACCAGACTACTGCTTGGCAGACTACAACCTCTCCTATTATCGCTCTCAATGGGTTCGTGCCCTGCTTGGATTTGTTTCTAATATCCTAAACAATAATCGCACTTCTGAGCGTATTCACAGTTTGGTTGACTCTCCACTGATGCATGTATCTCAGAAGATTGTTCGAAACCCTGATATCTTCGGGTACAGAATTGTTTCTTTGAACTTGCAGATTTTATCCTCGATGCTTGAACATGAGCCTTCATCCTACTCAATTATGCATGAAGCAAAGCTGATTGATACTGCGGTTGAAGTGATTCCAGGGCTGTTGGACATTTCCAACAACTATTACAGTCCCGTTGCAAGATTCGTCAGTTCACTATGTCACAGTGAAGGTGGTTTGCAACTTGTTCAGGATCAAGGGCTTTTGTCAATGTACTTCTCTAAGTTAACCAAGAATATTGTGCAGAATGGGAGTCTCAAGAGCCTGGGATCAACGTTTGATCTACTGGTTTCCGACCATCCTGATTTGCGACAGGCCATGATCAAGGAGGTGTTGAAGCTGCTGGAGACGCTACCACAAGCTATAGAACCAGTTTCTAAAAGTTCACGGTTCTTTGCCGAGACGGAAAATGTCACTGCTCGCTCAGATGCCATCATTGACCCGTCGTCGGATATTATGAATGTCGTGTCTAACGTTGTGGGATTCTTTGAGGGCTTTTTGCGGAATCATTTGACTCGAGTTGAATTTATAAAGCAGCAGGGTGTTTCCTACCTCCTGGATTTGTTCCAAATCCCAAATTTGCCCTATGACTTAGCCTACAGTCATGCAGCGTTTTCTCTTGGAAGCATTTTGAGGTCATTGTTTGACCTGGATATCAATAGTGATTACATTCAAGAAACAATGATCAGCAAGATTGTCACTACATTGGATTCTGTCGAATCTTTAATTTCTGCAGTTCCGTATGAGGCTCAAATCGTCAGGGAAGAAAGCTCGTTGGATCCGATTTTGAGGTCATTAAGTCAGCTTAACAACTTTCTCTATGCATTTTATCAGATTGTGTTTGTCAACCCAGGTACTGGCTATCGTATTATGTTCATTTTGGATAAGTTGGTGTCTGGCACAACGTTGGATGGGGACGCATCGAGGGATGTCGTTTCTAGACTGGGTGCTGTACAACGATGGTGTATTTGGCAGGAGGCGCGTTCTCTGGATGGTCTCTCTGGTCTTTTCATTGAAGCCACAAAGCCTCTTTCAATCGCTGGGGTTTCGAGAAATTACAGAAGCCTGTATGAAACGGACGAGTTCAAAAAGGTCAAAGAGGCGGAGGAACAGCTTGAAGACTCGCCTTCTCTATTCTTCGTGGGCGTTAAAGTTTTCAGATTCCTGGCTCATGCCAATTCGATGCTTTCGTCAAAGCTCTTTTCAGAATTTGCTGCTGTTTGTACAAATGAGCGGGCTATGTCTTCGAGAAAGAAGAACGGGCTTAAGATGGCTGAGTTAATTGCACGGGTATTGGTTGATCACTTGAACTATAGACCACTGCAAGAAATTGCTGTTGATGACTTCCGTGAGGCCAAGTACCACACAACAGTCAGTGTATTAGTTGCAATCCAGAAGATTATGTTTAAACCGTGGAACAACACTCTTTCCTGTTATTTGGGAGTCTTTGTCTGTTTCAAGCAAAACCAAGGCATTCAAATGCTGATGAATTTGCTGAAAAGCTTGTGGGATTTGCCTATTGAGAGTGGTGCCACCGATGCTGGGTCCTCTTTGTTGGTAGGAAGCCAAAAAGTTATCTTGATGCTGTTAACCTTCTTTGTCTCGCATAAATCAATCTTGGAGAACAGTCGAGTGGTTTCTGCATTAACTTCGAGGGAGGATAGAGACTCTAGGTCATACTTTGCTCCAAGCCAGTTCTTTGTGGAATGTCGAATCATTGTGTTGGACTCATTGAAGGATTTGTGGGAGTCAGACTCGTTGGAAAGTAGGCATCACTCGGTTTCCCAAATTATGGTTGATGTGATGTCAAAGCTGCTTAATTATTCAGGTGAGGACAGTGGCTTTAATGGCCGAGGTGATAAGGGTGCGCTTCCTAGGGAGCTGTCTTGGAAATATGTAACACCGTCAGAGGACAAGGTTCAAGCAATCGCTGAACTGGGTTTCAACGAGGCAGATGTCAGAAGCGCCTTGACAAAGGCAAATGATGATGTTGGAGATGCAGCGGAGATTTTGTTGCGTCAGGAACCCGATGCGAGCAGCGACGTATTGTCAAACATTTCTAATGATGACTTCCCTCTTCCGTTGGGCCATGCACCATTTGGTCCTGATGGATCCAAACTAGTCACCGCGGCTGACCTTAATATGCTTAGAGATAACGTCAAGGAAAACCTTATCGATCGTGCAATTAATCTGTTGAGAAGCCATACAGAGATCGTCCACTCTATCTCATCATTGATTATCAAGGCGTTTTCCCTGCCATTGCTTAGTGGATCAAGGTCTGAGCGTCAAAAGGAATCATTGGCCAGTGCCCACAAGGAAGTTGTGTCTACCATTCTCCAAGTGCTTTCTTCCTTGGATTATCACGATCCCAACAATAGCAAGGCAATTGGCGCTATTTCGCATTTGCTGGGGCTGGTTGTACAAGATTCTATATTTTTCGGTAACTGTTTTGAGGACCTCGTTGAATCCATTGAGCTATTTGTCTCCTTATTGGAAGTTTCACAAGCGCATGAGGCGGAATGGTACGCTAGTGTTCTCTTGATTATCGAACGGCTATTGTCTAATTTGGATGTTCCAGTCCCTGAGAAGCGAACTTTTGAATCGTCGATCCCTGAAGTGGTGAAGAGTATGGTGCCAAGAATTGATACCGGCTTAGAGCAGAAAATCTTCGACATCTTAGTGAAACCGGTTGAGTTTAAGGATGAGATGAGCGCTCTTGCTACCGCTAGACTGATGGTTCACTTCTCGAAGAGACCAAAACGTGCCGAAACATTGATGAATAGTGGTATCGTTGTTCACCTTTTGCGTTCACTAAAGCAGTTTGCCGGATGTTCGAATTACGATAAGCTTCAAACGGCCATCTTTATTATCCTTCGACAGACTGTTGAAACTTACGACATGATTAGAGAAACTATGGTTAATGAGGTAAAGGCGTGGTTTTCCACTAGTCGGGTGGCCGATGCATCTGTGTTTGTTAAGGCGAATTACCAACTGGTAGCACGGGACCCTGAAATTTTTATTGAAGTGGTTGGTGAACTTTGTACTTTCCATGACTCGGCTCTCACGAATAGCAATATCTGTCTGAAGGAATATACTGAGAGAAAGGTCCGCAAAGCTCAAGAGAATGAAAAGAGAATGCGAAAGGATCTGGAGCGCTTAAGAAGCGAAGAAAATCAGGCTGATGAACCAGAGCAGTCAGAACCGAATATAGCAGCAGACCGAGAGACGAGTACTACATCTACTGTGAAAGAAGACACACCCATGGAGGACGTTGCGCACATGGGAGGTGACGGTACTTCAACGGGAGGAAGCAAGATACCATGCGTTGATAAGCCTTCTGGTGTTGTCAAATTGTTGCTATCAGAGCTCTTCAGTTTGAAGAAGGATGATCTGTTTACTGTTCCTGAAAGAAGTGAGGAAGCTCTGCAGGCTGCCATTGCTTCTAAGGAAAAGATGGAATTCAAGCCATCAGAACACCCCAATTACATGTATTTCTGTGCGATCTTGCATGCTCTGATTGAGTTGTTAAGCTCATACAATAAGTGCAAGCTAGAATTCCTTAACTTTTCTAAAAAGGATATTGCAAACCCATCATCAGGCAGTTACGGCAGCAGTACATCATCTCTTGGTACCATTCCATCTACACCATTGAAACCGCGGTCTTTTGCCCTTAATATGTTTTTGCATGAGTTGCTGCCAACAGGCGTGTTGAGCGAATCTGGACATGTTGTGTATCAAGAATGGTACACGGTATCAAGTTTGGCCAGTGCATGTCTTATGAACTTGTTGACTGCAACCACTGAGAAGGGTAAAAAGTCCAAATACAGTGCGGAAGTCCAAAATGATCCTACATTGGCATTTATTCGAAAGTTTTCTCTCGACGCTTTTGCAAAGGTTTTGAAGGAGATCCACTTATCTAACGAATTTGTGGACTGGCGGTATAGCATGCTGGCTAATTTGTCAGAACTATGCCATAGGTTGCTAGCGTCCAGAAATGGGTTCTCGTCAATCGGAACCAACAACGATCACGTGGGTGATGGTGCAGCGATTGCCAAAATCATGTACGACAAGAAGTTTGCGACCATTTTCACTACAAATATCGGGCAGCTTGACTTGAACTACCCACATGCAAAGAAGGTTGTGAAGCTAGGATTGCGCTTCTTGAACAAATTATCAATGTTGGCGTTGGACATTTCTGACGAGTTGGAAAATGAAAATCGGGAAGATGAGGCTGAAGAAGACATTCTTTCAGACTCCGATGATTATAACAGGGAAGACACGCCTGATCTTTTTCGTAATTCAACGTTAGGAATGTTTGAAGTTGGTGAAAACATGTATGATAATGAAGAGGATTTGGAAGAAGACGAGGACAGTGAGTTGCAGGAAGATGAGGAGGAGATAGAATATGATGGTCATGATGAAGCTCTTTCCGATGTGGATGACGATGGGAGTGAAGACAGCATGCAAGACGATTCCATCCAATACAATGATGGCGACGATGACGAAGGAGACTCGGATGAAGGCAGTGATGAAGATGATGAGATGAATGTAAGTGCCAAAAAAAAAAAAAAAAAAAAAACTGTTGTACTAACTTAGGATTTAGGTTGAAGTTATTGTCGAGAGCCAAGATGAGGATGAGGATATGGACGAAGATAGTGACCCAGGCCCGTATGAAGAAGTCGAAGATGAAAGTGACTGGGAATCATATGACGAACCCGATGAAGAGGAAGAGGAGGAGGAGAATATTCTTGAATCCATTCCCAGAACTACGGAAGGTGTTGCTGCTACATTGCAGGAAGTTCCAACCGGTGGTACTTCAACGGGGGCTTCTGGAGTGATCCACGCAGACAGCTTACTCGGTGGTGAAGACGATGGAGATATGATGTACTCTCAGCGAACCCCAGAAATTGGCATAGATGAAGAAGAGGAATCTAGTGATGAGGAGGAGGAGAACAGCGAAGATGACTACCCTGTGGATCCATTTGATGAGATTGGACAGCAGATATCCAGAATTGGTGAGTATAAGCTTGTATGTTTTTTTGCTTCTAATTTTCGCTAACATGCAATTTTAGGTCGAATCCACCTTGATCGCCCAATGGGAACTATGGGAGGACATGTTCATGGGGAGTCTGTTTCTAATCCATTGCTATCACAACCACGCCGAAGTCAACAGCGGCCCATTACGCTACATATTGGTCGCGGTGGTGGTCAAGGGTTGCATAGACCAGACGGAATCAGTGCAATAACTCAGATGGTCGACGGCGCTTCAGAAGATCCGAGATCTGGCTCTGGCGCATTGATTAATGATGTATTAGATCATTTTAGCAGCGTATTGGGCGCTGATGGCATTATGAGCAATAGCGATGAGCTTGGATTCCATGATATCGAAAGCTTGCTTCGCCGTGATTTTGGTTTGCACAATCGAGGTCATCGTTCGGAGGATGCATTCAATTCTGTCCAAAGGGTACCAACTATTTCGACCAATGGAAGATGGCAAGAGGCGGCTCTGATGTTTGGCGTTTTCAACAGAGCAGAGGTTTCCGGACGTGTTATTGACGCCATCTACAACCGAATGATTTCTTATACTAGAGAGCATAAGGAGAAGATGGGCAAAATTGAGAAGGAGGTCTTCGGGCTGGAACAAGAGCTGGAGGAGTTGCACGAAGAGCGGGCCAGAAAGCGACGAGAGAAACGTGAAGAAGAGGAGAAGAAGCGTCGTGAAGAAGAGCAAGCTGCAAGAGAAGCCGAAGAACGTCAACGAGAACTGGAGCAGGAGTCTGGTGAAGTAGAAGAAGATGCTGACATGGAAAACGCTGATGAGCCTGGTCAGCAGGGTGCCAATGCTGAAATTGGCGAGCGATCAATAGTGAACATTGGTGGGCGAGATGTGGACGTGACCGGAATGGGTATTGATCCTGAATTCTTGGAAGCGCTCCCGGCCGATATAAGGGAAGAGGCGTTCACCCAGCACCTGAGAGAGATGCGGTCCTCTAGAAACCAGGGGGGTTCAGGTGCTGTCGCCGGTAATCGTGAAATTGCTCCAGAATTTTTGGATGCATTGCCAGACAATATTCGCCAAGAGTTACTGGCTCAAGAGGCATTGGAAAATCGTGGTCGACGCCAATCTAGAGGCGATGACGAAGACGACGACCATGGTCCTGTGGATATGGATCTCGCAAGTTTTTTGGCTACCCTTGATCCTGGTTTGCGACAGACTTTGCTGTTAGAACAAGATGACATCTCATTGTCTTCTCTGCCCCCAGATATTGCTGAAGAAGCGCGTCAGCTACGGAATAGAACCGTTGCAAATTTTGCCGGCGGTGGTGAAGAAAGAGTTGCGAACGCTGGTGGAGGCCCTCTATTACGTACCATACGCCGTGGAGATATGAGAAGAGATTTTTTCCCTCCATTTGGTGGTGATGATGATGATGATACGGAAGAAGGTGCATCCGCAAGCGCTTACATTGACATGGCGCCTCCTGCAAACAAGAAACCGTCAAAGAAGCATGTTGCTGCGGCAGCAATGCATCTTGTTGATAAGGCTGGTGTAGCAGCATTGGTGCGTCTCTTGTACCTTCCTCAGCACAGACATCAGCTTGGCTACCTAAACGATCTTCTGGTGAGTCTGTGCAGCAACAAACAGAACCGTCTCGACATTTTGAACATGGTACTTCATGTACTCCAAGATGGATCAGGTGACAGACAATCTCTGGAAAAGGGTTTTGCACAAACATCGAATAGGGCTAAACCTGGCTTCAATTCATCTGGCAAAGGAGGAACACCTGCCAAAACCTTGGGCTCTGCCAGTAAGAATTCTACCGAGAATTATGTTCTAAGCCAAGAAATCTCTCCAGTCACGGTTATGCAGCAGGCTATTGAGACGCTGGAAGCTTTGGTGGCTAACAGTGGTAATGTAAAATATTTCTTCGTCAGTGAGCATGAGCATCCTGTTGGTATGAAAAAGAGCAAGTACAAGGGTAAAGGGAAAGAAAAGGAACGAGAAGTGCCAAAGGAATACAAATATCCTATCAATTTGCTCCTTACAATGCTTGATAGGTCTGCCATTCGTGACAACAATACGACCATGGAGCTGTTTTCAGCATTATTGCATGAAGTCACGCGATCGCTACCAACGATGCTCAAGACACAGGGAGATGGTTCGAAGGACGAAGAGTCAGCCACTGCAGGAGATGACTCTGGTCCCAAGGATATACTGGAAGGTGAGCCGTCTACTATTGGTGAACGTGAACATGGAGAAGAAACGACTCAGTCTGGTAAGAGGGCCAATGCATCATCGTCCTCATCGAAGCCAAAGCGTACCCACAAGCTGATTGATCCGCCCTACATTCCTGAACATAACTTGGGTAGGATTTCACACATTATAGCAGCAAAGGAATGCAGCGGCAAGACCTTCCAACAGATCTTATCAGTAATGCAATTCTTGTCTGCAATGCCGGGTGTTAAATCATTCTTCGGTAATGAACTACTTCGGAGTGCCATGGCTCTGGGACCAGTTATTATTGCTGATTTGAAGGAACTACTGGAGAATGTTCGTACAGCAGAGAAGGGATCAGATTTGCAAGGGGCCGCTCTGGCCAAATTCTCTTCCGGAAGTGCAGATCAGGCCAAGCTTCTGAGAATCCTGACAGCCATCGATTATCTGTTTGATACGTCTCGTAACAACGACGAAAAGCCAGAAGAAGATTCGGATACGAAGCGGGATGATGGTGCTGCATATTTGAAGTCGTTATATGAAAGCATGACCTTTGGTCCATTGTGGGGTTCACTCAGCGACTGTTTGCTTCTCATCCAGGATCGACAAGACATGATTCATGTGGCTACTGCATTGCTACCATTAATTGAGTCTTTGATGGTTATTTGCAAGCACAGCCGCGTGAAAGAAGTTCAATTGCGTGACCAGGTGAAGTATGAGGCGAAGAAGAATGATATTGCCAATGAGCCGTTAGAAAGCCTATTCTTCTCCTTTACGGATGAGCATCGAAAGATCTTGAATCAGATCATCAGAAACAACCCACAGCTAATGATTGGATCTTTCAGTATCCTAGTGAAGAACCCCAAGTCGTTAGAGTTTGACAACAAGAGGAAATACTTCTACCGCAGAATCTATCCACCAAGTGACCAGCCTTCACAGACGGTTTCCTTGAGTGTTAGAAGGGATCAGGTGTTTTTGGATTCCTACAAGGCTTTGTATTTTAAATCTGCGGATGAGATCAAAAGATCCAGACTAAATGTTAGGTTCCAAGGTGAAGAAGGTGTTGACGCCGGTGGTGTGACCAGAGAATGGTTCCAAGTGTTATCACGGCAAATCTTTAATCCTGACTATGCACTGTTCTCTCCTGTTGCCTCCGATAGAACCACGTTCCATCCAAACAGAACTTCTTGGGTTAATCCAGAGCACTTGTCGTTCTTCAAGTTTATTGGACGTATAATTGGCAAAGCAATCTATGACTTGCGGGTATTAGATTGTCACTTTAGCCGAGCTGTTTATAAGAAAATCCTTGGAAAGGCCGTTTCGATTAAAGATATGGAAACGCTAGATTTGGATTATTATAAATCGCTGGTGTGGATGCTTGAAAACGACATCACCGATATTATTACAGAAACATTTTCCATTGAAGCGGAGGATTACGGTGAACAAAAAGTAATTGATTTAAAGCCAGGTGGCAGAGACATTCCAGTCACTGAAGAAAACAAACGAGAATACGTCAATCTGGTTGTTGATTACCGGTTACTACGAAGTGTTGAAGATCAAATGGCCCATTTCTTGGAAGGTAAGTGCTAATAGTGCGGTTATTTCCTTCTCATTCAAAGTATACTAACATCGATTATAGGTTTCCATGATATTATTCCAAAGGAGGTTGTTGCTATTTTCGATGAACAGGAGTTAGAGCTGTTGATTTCCGGTATGCCAGACATTGATCTTGATGACTGGCGTAACAACACTGAGTACCACAATTACACTGCATCATCACCACAAATTAAGTGGTTCTGGCGAGCTGTAAGGTCTTTCGACGCTGAAGAGAAGGCTAAGTTGCTACAATTTGCTACCGGAACGTCAAAGGTCCCATTGAATGGATTTGCACAATTGGAGGGTATGAATGGTATATCAAAGTTCAACATTCATCGAGACTTTGGCAGCAAGGACAGATTACCGTCATCACACACCTGCTTTAACCAGATTGACCTCCCGGAGTACGACTCTTATGAAACGTTGAGGGGATCTCTCTTGATGGCCATCACAGAGGGCAAAGAAGGCTTTGGATTCGCATAAAAAAAAATATCAACATAGAACATAATCGACAAAAGATATGTAATTTGATTAATAATATTGATTTGTAAATATTTTAAAACTCAACTATCTAGGTCATGTAGATCTTTCTTGGTGTTGCAACTCTAGGCTTGAGCCCCTTCTCCCGCGAATTCCGAACAGGCGGTATGTGTGCACCAGGAGAGTATAGACCAGGATGGAATGGCTTCGATCATCTAGAAATATTACTGGTCTTTCCCTTACTTATAGTTTCACCATTTGGGTCGCGAGTTCTGTGTGCGAACGGAACTCCGAACTCCCGAACTTGCCCACTTGATAGGCATTGAGGCGCAATGGCTGGGGGGAGGTATCAGGACGATAAAGCAGGAAACGCAAAAATGCATATGGATTTGAATTTAGAGGTCGAACAGGCCAAGGAAAGATTTGAAAAAGATCGAGAGAAGGGGAAGTATCAGCATGTCCATAGGAAAAAGAGACAAAAAGTGGTCGGTAAGAACAAAGGTGTCAGAGATCGTGGGCTGACTGACACTAAGGACATGGAAGGTGTCAGGGAGTCAAACCTGGAGCGAAAGCGAGAACTGTATGATCAATTGAAATCAGGAAAAGTGCCCAGAGGCTACAACGATAAAGATTTGTTGCTTCAAGTGGACTATCAATCGTCAGGTGATGAGTCTGAAGATGAAATGATAGAAATCGTTGATGAATTCGGTAGAAGCCGCCAGGTCAAGAGGAACGAGTATTACAACGGCCCTGTGGAACGGCCGAAAGAATTGGTTTATGGCGATCTTGTACAGCACGAAGCAGTGCAATTTAACGACTTGAATTCACCCGGTAAACAAAACCTCGAAGAGGCCGAAGATGTGCATTATGACAGCAGATGGGAAGTGAGAGACAAGGGAGTGGGATTCTATCAGTTTAGTCAAAGTGAAGACGAACGACGGCGACAAATGGCCGAATTGAAGCATATACGGGAAGAAACGTTTGAGAATGTCGCTACGAAAGACTCAGTAATGGAGAAGAGAAAGACTTATCACAATGAGAGGAAAATGAAGATTCTTACACTACGGGAAAAGTCAATCAAACGAGCAGAAGCCAAAGTAGCATCAAAGTCATGACATCATCCGAGATCCTGGCTAGCATATTAGTTGGATGAGTTCCCGGGGTTCCTATATTTATACACCGTATAGCTCTCTTTGAGTCGACCTTGGAGGTCTCTGAAACTACACACGTCCTCAAGGTCGCCATTGAATAGTTATGGCTGGTTATATTTTCTAGTCTGATAGGGTAAGAAGTATTGGGGCTCTGTCAGTTCCTACAATTATGCATGCCCCTTAATTTTTTACCGAAATGTGGGTCCGTACCAAAAACCGGTGATTGACGGATTTACGGCATGTAACATTGGCGAAGATCGCCTTAAACTCTCTGAAAAGACCCACTTGTAACAATGTGGCAAAGCAACATATATCTCTACAGTCGCAACAGGATACCAAGCCCATCAATGTGATTTAGCCACATGCATGCAGCCTTCCGAGGGTAACGGAGGATTAAGTGTTAAGCACACAACGTTCCTCCCATAACTTAGTTACTGTTTGCTTCAGGTCAGGTAAAAGAAATGCACCTAGACCTTCTACAACTTGGATTTGTAATGGCGTCGCGAAAATTCGTGCCCTTGCTCTAACACAGATAGATGAAATAAAGCTTTTCCGCAGAAAAAAAAAAAAAAAATCAGGTCCCCCTCTGGCTTGTGGACTAGTGTAAATTATCTAAACCACCTACATAGGCTACAGCACCTTCTATGAGAACAATTTATCTGTAAGGAAATGGTCAGAAATTTTATCAGGGGGCTTGGGCGGGAACCCCCTGGATGCAGCTGCAGGGCGTTTTTCATAGAAGGAGTGCACATGTGGGGAGTGCGACAGCAGAAGCACCGGGCCGGCAAGGAGGTGTCAAAAACCGTTAGACGTTAAACTGTTCCCAACAAAGGAACACAAACTCGCATTAACGGCTTTGACGCAACAACCGAGCACAAACAGAGAGGCACAAAAACGAAGAAGGAGGATACCAATATACATGAAGATTGAACTAGTATGATCAGCAACATCGTCTATACGCCACAGACGATTGTGGGCTTGGTGTTCAAGCGCCTAAATGATCGGGTAAGTAAGGGATGAGAAGTGCACGTCGCAAATTGGCTAACCGTGCATGCGCAGCTACCAGCATCTACAGGATGCAGTATAGAGGAGTTTGAGAATAGCAGCATATACAAAACCACGCGGGTGTTCCTGCTGTCCATGGTAGGGAAAGGACTGTTCTCAGATATTTTGTACGGAGCAGTCTGTATTATGGACGACTTGGCAGATAAAGTGGTGGTAAGTAAATGATGATGAGACAATGTTCCGAGCTAAAGCTAACAGTGTTTGTTATAGGAGGATGAAGATTCAATACAGCAGGAAGGCGTGACATCGTCTCTGAAGATTCTGACCCGTCTGGTGGCTGACCTCGTGGTGGCTGAGTGGGATGAAAGCCAGAAGGCCGCCAAAGCATATGTTGCACCAATTGGCAAGGAAGGGGATACAGATTGTTTGTTTCAGAGCAAGGCGAAGTTTTACAGTGTCAGCCCAATGGCCTGTGATCCCTCTGTAGCTACTGCAATGTTGGAGGTTATCATGAAGATTAAGTCGGATTACAAAGTACACTATGCGTTGAAAAACATGATGGAAGTCCCAGCGGACTGTGGTGCATATGGAACTGACTTGCCTTCTCAGATTGATACCAATTGCGAAATTATACTGTTTTTCTTGAGTGCGTCAAATTGGTCAGAGGTTTATGCATTTTTATCAGAGACTTTTAAGCACCTGAGGAGTCAAACAGAAGATAGCGACTTTGTTCGCAATATTGACCTGTTGGGTGCTCTCTACTTGGATAGTGATAAGTTGACTACGGTATTTCGTGACATTCAGACGGCTTTTACCATGGTGAGGCGGCCTATGCATAAGCTGTTGGTTAAATTTTTCTTCAAGCAGAGTTTAATCTACTGGATAATGACCCGAGGGAATGAATTAGTGGCCGAAACACAGTCGCATTCTGTACTGGTTATGGAGGCATCAACTCTGTTTGATATTGTGTACAGAAATGCTGACCATGAACGCAAGTCACATGTTTATTGGGAATTCCTTGCGACCCTCATAGTACTGCTACCGGATTGTTTTTCCAAGGATCAAAAATTCAGGCGGTCTAAAATGCTCTCAAGAAAGTTCGCCTTCCTCGAAGCCCTCAACAAGCATTTTCGAAAACCAGCCACTAATAAAGAAAGAGAAAATGCAACGTCGTCATATATCCTTGTTGCTATGGCGGCCTCGAGCATTTATTCGGTGGATCGGGCACATTCCATTGTACTGTTTGCTAATTCCTTGTATCGCGATTTATTGGATATCCTTTATGGTTCATCCGATAGGCCTCGTATTTTCTATGGGCTCGACCGCTTGCAATCACTATTTGTAAGCGCATATTCATATCTCAATTACTCAGAGTTGGTCGAAAACTTGGTACCTGTTATCAAAGCTCCAACAGCGCCACCTCGCTATCAACGGAACATTATTCGGGGACTTCTCAATCTTCACACAATGCTTGGTGGTCACCCAATATTGTACGAGTTTTTGAGTAATTATGGGGAGGTTATCATGGGGTTCATTGCGATGTTTAGTCGACGTTGTCGTGATTTACATCGAGGTTCTGTTAAACATGATAATTTTGGATTCGAGATCCATGTTCAAGCAATCAAACTGGCGTTTTTACTCACAATGACAGAGCCATCATTATATTTCCGACAGCACGAAATTACTGATCATGAGTCAATTACGGGTGGATTTGTTGAAGCTTGTGCGTATGGGACAGTTTGTTCTAATATCCCAATGAGAGAAACGGTTATCAGCTTCTTGTTTGATCTCGCAGAATCACCAAAACTGTACTCCTTTAAATTGCGGGAAGTACACAAGAATACAAAGCATATCGTCCATTTCTTATATCACAAGTTTGGATGGAATGCTAAAGATGTCGCTAATGATATGCTTACGGGGGATTTGAATGAACCATATGCGGAGAAACAGCTACAATTTATTAGACGATTTCTGGATATGAGATATGAGTTCATTGTCCAATATCAGTACAAGGAGAGGTTTGGTGATAATCTTTCTGCGATTGAGACACCAGAGCAAAGAGAAACTATCAGTGCGACTATTGAAACCGCAGTCTTATCGGCGATTTGTTCTACTCGAGCAGAGACATGTAAAATGGCGCTTTCCGTGCTTCATGCCATGGTGAAGGAGGCAATTGCAATTGAAAACTTTGACCGCATCACAGAATCACATTGGTCTATACTGCCAAATTTTGAGGCCTATGCAGAATTGAGTAACCCCAACTTCGTGGTCACCGGTTCAATTGTTGTACAAAAGAAGTTGTTCAAGTGGTTGCAACTTGTTGACCACCCCTCTCCTGCAATGGTAAAGGCGTGGACAATGATCTACGATCGATGGATTGTGATCAATGTGAGTAACTTTGGGTCTCATGACCGTCAATGTCTTGAGCGCCAGAGAGAATGGAAGTGCTATTCGGGATTTTTGTGCAGTTTGCTTGCTCCACTGTTAAACCCTGATGGTAATGTCAAAAATGTCAAAATTCCTGATAATGCTCATTTTAAGGCCAGGCAGTTTTTGAGGGAACTTATTGAGCACCTTCTCTCTAATTCTCCGTTTGTTCGCGAAACTGTAAAGGAGGTGGTTGCTCGGGAGTCGAGCCCATTTGTCTTTCACCACGTGTTTGAGAAGCTCAATGATTTAATTGATTCACGTCTAACGCCGGAATCGTCTCTCGAACCTAGGGACTTGTCATTGGCGTCCCAAACTACACTGTTGATGACATCCGTGATTCAACGGCTGTATGAGGGTGATGTATATCTCTCGGTTGACATTGGATCTTTAGTCTTGAAGATTTTGAGGTTCTTGCGAGGATTGGATCAAAGCCCGGATGTCTTGAAATTGGACATTAAGGTCTGCCAATTGCTGGAAATGATTGGTTATTACAAGGATACCCTTTACATGAAGCATGAAGTGCGAATTCGAAATGAATTTGTAATGATTCTTGCGGAATGGTTGGAGAAAACCACGTCACACAAGGGTCTAATAGCCTCCGACAAAAGTACTGATAAGAGTGTGAATCGAGCATTGTTTGATACAGAACGGTTGGTAAAAGAAAAATCGGTAGCAATTGTCAAGGCGATGAACCAGCTGTTGGATGGATTGCCTATTGATATTGAGGGGTCAAAGGATGATGATATTCTATCGACGAAGGCCAACGTATTTAGTCATCTCTTTTCGCTCTTCCTGCGAGTACTTCATCGTTGCAAATCTGAGGAAGAGGGTAAAACACATGAAGGACTACTGCAAATGATGGATAAGATACCATACATTCGTAGCCAAACAATATTGGCCCTGACTCATCTTTTAATAGCCAATGTTGACGTTGGCCTGCGAACTGCCCTGGGGTTGGGATATCATGAAGATGTCAACCTTCGGCAAGCGTTTTTGGAGATTTTCAAGAACATTCTAAGTCAAGGAACAAAATTCAGTGAAGAGTACACAGAGTCCAAACGTTACGAAGAACTGGTTGAGGTAAGAATGGCATGTTTAATACCATTGGATTGGAACCCCCTGTGTCTTATTAGTCGGCTTGGCTTCTTTCATGGGAAACCAAACTTCAAGCAGGCTTGGGGTTGAGTGGATTTGCACCCAAGAAGCAAAATATCGACATGGTCCAATGAATAAGAAATTGATGAGAATGAAACTAACAATTCTTCTAGCTGATTGTGAACCAAAGGAGTATTGCACTGGTTTTGTGTGATGTGTGCCCACCGTCAGAAGTGGACGACTTTGCATCAGCATTGTTGAATGTGTACGATAGTCGAGGTCAAAGCTTGTCATTGGTGACGGACGTCGTTACCCGCGAAATTGAACATTCGGATTCAAGCACTGATATTTTGAGAAGAAATTGCGTTGCCACGAAGGTTTTGTCATTGTATGCAAAGTCTAAGGGTTATCATTACCTTCAGGAAACACTGGGGCCTTTCATAAAGAATATGATGGCCTATCCTGAGGAGTATATTTTTGAATTGGAACCGGATAAGGTCAGTGATCTCCAAGAATTTACCCACAACTTGGATAATTTTGAAAAGTGTGTCACGGAGCTAATCGATGCTCTTGAAAAGAACATGCCCAAGATGCCGTGTGTGTTTAAGGAGGTGTGTGCCACCATTCAGTCAGCAGTGGAGCCTCGCTTCCCAGGGTCTAAGGAAAGCGCTGTCAGCGCATTCTTTTTCTTGAGATACATCTGTCCAGCATTGGTATCGCCCGATTCAAACGGTCTTTTGGAAACTGCACCCCCGCCAGAAATCAGGAGGTCTCTGTTGCTTTTAGCAAAGGTTGTTCAAAACATGGCCAATGGTTCAAACAACCCAGCAAGGCTTTCAATGGTTGGTGATAGGATTTCAATGATTGAAGAAAAGACTAAGGTTATTTTGAAGATTCTGGAGGCTATCCCAGAGATGGGTGATCAATGCACATATTCTGCTGAAGACAGGCAGATGCCACCTTCAGCTATCAAGTCTCTTGAAAAGCCATATGCAATTGCACTTCACAAATTTCTTTATAATCACTGGGAAGAAGCGCATCAAAAGATTTTGATGGAACGAAGAATGCGGCGGTTGATGAAATCCAAGTTGTACTCATCGACACACTCACTGAGGGAAGGCAGAAACGGCGCAGATGATGAAAAGTCGGATTCAAACGAACAAGTAGATGCTACAAGGAAACTTGTGTCTTTGATACGGTCTTTAGGAAAGCCTACCACATCCTATTCTCGCCATTTACAAGCCAATTTGCGCTTCAGTACGCCGACTAGGTTGCACGAGTTTATGGCACGCAACTCACCTCGTGATATTGAGCAAATTGTGGAAAGACGTATTGTGCATGAGGGCGTTAGCAATGATGGAACTCCAGTTTTGGTGATCAATGCAAAGAATTTTGCCAAAGATCAAACGGATCCAGAATTGGTATTGTACTATTTTATCCAAGTTGCAAGCAAGATGTGGACAGACAAATTCTATTTGTTTTACGATGGTACTGGGTTTACACAAGAAAATGCATTCCCCGCCTCAGCTCGGGAAGCGTCACAGGTTATCATCCCCAATGAGATGACCCAGAACTGTGCTGCAGTTTATTTCTATAACCTGGGAACACACAATATGAAACGGATAAAGAATATTATAGCCGGTTACAATGCTTCTGGCTATGGTAGGAATTCCAAAACAAAGTATCATATTTTGACTCCAGAAAATATCTCATCTCATTTCTCTGTTCAGGGTCTCAACCTTGATGAAGCATCGTCGCGGTTGATAACTGACGTTAAGGCGTGCTTCCCAGATGTGAGAATGAATTACGATGATGGAGAAGAACCTGGTAATGTGAAAATCAAAGTTGGCGCGGAATATTTACAAGTCCAGTGTAATGATGAAGCGGTGTTATCAGGAGCTAAGGGCTACACCAATGATTCATATCATTATTCTGATATTGCCGATGCTCATGTACCAACAAGCGGTATGTCTGATGAGTTTGTGATTGAACTAAAAGATGGAACCAAAATCATCTTCTACGGTGACAAACGTGATGATATTGTGAGAGCCATCCAGACTGCCAAGAGTAACGTTGCTGAAAGAGCTGCAGAAGTGCGGGAGAACTCGGTGGTAATGAAAGTTGACGATGCTCTCCCTACGCTCTTTAACATGGGCCTTGCAAATCTGTGCTCTACGAAGAGATCATTGCAACAGGCTGCATATAACCTTCTTGCCACTCTTCCCGCTCGTTTTGATATTGCATTTAACAAGGATCTTCATGGTGGTCCAGGACTGGCAATTCCGAAAAATGAATTGACAATGGCTGTTTCCTTTAGCGAAACTGTGGCAAATTCTCATCCTCACATGACCTATGAGTTTTTGACGGAATTTTTCAACTCGTATCAAAACTTTGGATCGGATGGTCGACAAAGTTCAGCCATTCTATACATTGTGCCATGGGTAAAGAACATTTATGAGCATGTGTTTTTGGCTGATGAAAGAAAGGGGGCTGAAAAAGCTGCAAGTTTGATCAGGCATTGTGTTGAATTGACTGCCTTTAGTTCTGAAGAATACAACCTAATGTCGCTAAATGTTTGGCCAATTTTGTGTTTGGAAGATTCATTGTCGGAGATCATTGTTGAGGAAGTGATTAGATATATCCTTGAACGCAATTTGGAAATGTCAAAGGTTGAGGCGTGTTTGGCAATAGTTACATCATTTCCGACAGTTTCATTATGTGGAACAGCGATTGCAAGAATTAGGCAATTGCTGTCAAAGCCTATGGGAACAGAAAACAGGTCATTGCCTTGTCATCCCAACTGGAATGAAATCGAGCTGTTGGTCAAGACCGTATCATACTTGACATTTGATTCGTTGGTTATTGTTGAAGTCTATCTGCCTGAGATTTTGTACATTATCACAACATTCATCTATTCGGGAAGCTACTCATTTAGACGGTCTCTACATGGATTGCTTGTTAACATGATTCACTCGTTCACCTCGAGTCCAAAGCTCACGCATGACCAGAGAGATCATTTGAACAACATTTGGAATGAGTTGGACTCTGCTAGAGGCCGGCTTTTGTTTGGCATGAATGAGGAGATGAGGATGCCTTCAAACAAAAAGTTTAGTCTCTCAGCTGTCAAACATATTGAAAACTGTAGCTACCTACTTCTGGACATTCTTGCTACTGTTGCCCAACCGGATGAAGGCAATGTGTGGCGAGCTAGATGGGGTACTTTTGTGCTGAAGTCGTGCTTTGTGGAATCTTTAGCATTGCAATGTCGATCATTTGTTGTCTTGGGTTGTCTGGCCAAGATTGAAGTGGAAGATTTGATTGTGACCCAGGTGTTGGTAGTGCTGAAGGATGCCTTGACCAATGAAACCCAGGTTTTGAATGAGGAGTATGCTGCATGCACCGTATTCTGTCTGACAAAGATGGTGGAGGGGCTACCCGCCAATTCCAAATACCATGCCAAGCTGTTTTGGCTGGCACTTTCGGTACTCAAAACTGGTAGTTTGACCTTATTCTCGTATTCACTGGGCTTGGTACAAGAGTGTTTGAGAGTTTTAGATGAGCTAGGCACGTTCAAGTCCATTGGCATTGCAGAGTACTTGATGCAGGGACGGGAATTTATGAATGATGAGTGGCGCAAAATTGACGACATGACCAAAGTCAAATTCAGCACAGAGTTCTTTGACCTTGCTCTTTGCGCATCGGTTTTGAAAGGTCTAGAAAGATCACAAACTCGATCTATTACTCTTCGTGCGTTGGAAAGCTTTATGGAAATCAGTGCAAAGAATAATGTCAAGGACAAGAATTCAACTCGACGCTATCCACAGTACCTCAGCTATCTATACTTCCTTTTTTTGGGATGTCGAAGCCAAGAAGGCATGAGGGATCTTTTGTGGGTTGCAGGATATCCTGAAGATCATGTTGATACATCCAAAAAGCTCGACTCGGTGCCGTCGTTGTTGCAAGCGTTTTTGGCCGACGACTCACCAGATTCCACTATCACATTATTCTTGGGTGGTCAACTGTTCCAATCATGTGAATATGAAAACATGGACCAGCGGTTCTTGGATACACTTCAGTGCGTCATGGATCCAGAGAAGAGAGTTATGGTTTATTCGGTTATTCGACCCAAGCTCATCAAGCTTTTGGAGCAAGGCAACAGCAGCTTAACAATAGAACCAGTCTTGTCGCTGGCAGTCACCGTTCTAAACCGAGTAGACCTATTTGCAAACTTGGCTGAATACCGCAAGGAAATGCAAGGGCTTCTAATAAGCAACGGATTTGAAGGTTTGCTACTTGACCAAAACAGTAGCTCTTGCAGTTTATTCGAAGATGAAAGCGCCGTGGAAATCAAAAAGCTCAACCAGGAACGCTTCGCTGCATTGCTTGAAAAAATAATTGTCAGAAGAGACAAATGACCCCTTTTATGAATATTTATTTTTGTAATCAATTCTAATCTCTTGTATATTATTCTACTACTCTACGCTTAGATCTCTTTCGCTGACCATGGCCTTTTGACCGTGCGCAGTCAAACAAACAAATGGTTAACGTTTCCCGCTTCATTAATTTTCTAAATACTAAGATAGTATTTGGCTAAATAGTCTTCAGAACACGGCGGCCACACACCTCAAAGGTCCACCCTCCCAGATGCCATCGCCTAGGTTTGCTGGACTTCTCGTCTTCTGCGTTAAGGTTATGCGGTATTGTAAAGGTTAATTAATATTCATGCCTTTCGTTTTCTATAACGTGGTAAATTAGCGTCGAACTGCTTCTTGTTTAGTCGGAACAGAAGCATGGTTGCTTGGGCATCTTCTACTGAAGAATGCTCGCCTGATTGGATGTCGAGATTTAGAACTTCTTGGGCTAACCGTTTTAAAGAAGGAGTTCCTTTGACTAGCTTTCGAAATGGACGATGTGCAGAAGTATCTCTAATTGAGGATTTTGGATGCGATATCATGAGTACTTTGAGATCATTATTGACGGCATGCCCTACCAATATTCTATTTTCTAGCAAGGCAGTTACCTCCTTTTGAATCTCTTCAAACGACACTGCATTTTTCATATGTTTGGCTGTTACTCCGCTCACCCAGGTTCTCCAGTCAGTCACCCGTTCTTTGGGCTTGACGAACTTGTCCAACACGACATTGCCATAATAATTCACAATAGAAACCCTGGCCAAAGCAGAATTGCATCCATCAGGTCCAACTCCGACAAATTCACAGTCTAGAGAAAGATAGTTTCCAATCTCGGCCTTTTTTTCGGCGGATCTCGTCATGACGTTGTCCAAATTATGAGGCAGCTTAATCAAGTCAAAATCCTCCAAGAGTAGTAGTTTTGATGCAGTAAGAGGAATTGCCGTATTCTGTAGTTTATTGACGGCATGCGGATCAACCCTAAGAACGCTGGTAGCAGTAGTACTTGTGACATTCGTGGTTTTCCGTGCAACAGCCTTAGATTTGTGCGACTTTTTGGTTACTTTGGCAGACTGTATCGATGCTGATGTAGAAGAAGGCTTATTCCCCAGCCGCTGTTGAAGAGCCTTCCAATTGGACGACAATCCCGACATTATACCTCTATCAGGGGTAGACACTTCTTCAACTATTATCTTCTTCTTCTTCCCGTTCCTCTTTTTAACAGTTTTAACTCTCGTTCTAGTAACCGACTCTAACTCTTCCACTCTATATTGAATTGTCACAACAACAACAGCGAGTATAGCAAATATAACTACCGGTGGCCACAAAGCGTGCATGCAAATATCTATCGAAGTGTTTTATTCAGGAAATTTTCCAAGCCGCACTTCATCTCTAGAGAAATCCATCGCGCATGTTGCGCACTTGCATACGGTTATCAAACACTACCATTCTTTAATCTATCTAACTAGTTACTCAACTTTTTAAAAACCTTTAAACTCCGGAACGTCCATTTAAGACGGGTAAGTGAGCTGAACAGTGCATTTTGCCGGTTTGGTTGGGGAATTCGCAGAACGGCCTGGTCGGTTTCGCCGAGTTCTGGGTGTCTGAATCGATTTATTAGAATACCCGAGCCTTGAAAAGAGTACAAAGCCGCTTCTAGAGGACTAACCGCGTGAGTCCAAAAGGTTCGCTAACACAACGTCCTGAGCATTAGTCATGCTTTCAGGAGTATGTTGGTTTGCAAATCTCCACTGGAACTGCTCGAAGCTGATCTGGCCGATGCCCCCAGAAAACCCTATATTAACGATAACTACTGACACCTATTATAGAAATGGGGCCAAAAAGAGAGCATGGAGAGGTGGACAAGGGTGGGACGAAGAAACAGAAGACGGGCCAGAGTGTTGAAGAGATGAAGGCACGCATAGAGGCCTTGAAGAATCAAGCGAATTTGAAGGGATTGAAGAATGAGCAAAAGCAAGAACAACAGCGGCCAACGAAAGAGAGCACGTTGAATAATGCGGATGACTTTTTGGCGAAGATTCGAGAGCGCAAGGCACAAGCACAAAAGGAGAAGGATGCTGGTAGTAGGAAGACGACAAAGGAGAGTGTATTGAGCAATATGGATGAAACGCTTAAAAGCATTCGTGCGCGAAAGGAGCAAGCCCAAAAGGAGAGGACTAAGGCAACTGGATTGAACACACCCGTTCATCCGTTGCTTGCAAAGAAGGAGGAGGCTGTTGAAGAAAGAAAAGGTCCGGCAGACAACAAATATTTACAAACACCAGAGTCTGAGCTCGTATCAGGAGACAATCCCTATTTTGATCCAAATGTCGCCACGGGAAAGATGGAGCATAAGCGAAAACGTGGCCTGGTGTTCAACCCGAAGGGAAAATTCATTGAGCAGGGCAAAGAGATGCGGAAGCAGGCTCAATTGGAGGCGTTGAAACGCAAGGTGGAAGAGCGTCGTAAACGTGTCGGATTGGAGGCTGATATGGTGGCGGGAGAGCTTGAATACAAGCCAGATCGACCTCCGACTGTGGAGTGGTGGGATGAGGAGCTGATTAACGATATAGACGAGGCGGTAACCGACTTGATTCAACACCCAATTCCCATTGCTGCCCCATATGAAAAGTATATGCCACAGAATGCTACGATACACATGACCAAAAAGGAGTTCAAGCGATTGAGGAAGAACCGCCGCGCACAGAAACACAAGGAAGAACAGGATAGAATTAGATTAGGGCTGGACCCAGCGCCGCCACCCAAAATCAAACCATCGAACGTGATGAGCGTGTATGCAAACGAGGCCATTAAGGACCCCACGCTGATGGAACAGAAGGCCAAACAGGCAGTAGCGGAACGCAAACAAAAGCATGAAGAAGATAATCAGAATAGAAAGCTTACTCCGGAACAACGGTATCAAAAGATGATGGAGAAGATTGAACGGGACAAATCCAAGGGCCTGTATTGTGCCGTTTTCCGAATAGAAAAGCTCGTGGATGGCAGCCACAAGTTCAAACTCAACTACAATGCCAACAAGTTTAACTTCACCGGTATGGTGATTTTCAATCCCAACTTTGCCCTAGTCGTTGTAGAAGGCGGTCATTTGCAGATCAAAAAGTTCACAAAACTGCTTATGAACCGTATCAACTGGACCGAAGCCGCGCCTCCAAGGGATGGTAGCCCCAAGCCCGACCTTTCTGGTAATCAATGTCGTCTGGTGTGGCACGGCGAAATCAAAAAGAACCATTTCCAATACTGGTCCCTGAAAGACGCAGAAACGGAGCAGGATGCTAAAGACCTCCTGGCTCGTCACGATGTTCAAAGCTTCTGGATCGAAGCAAGAAGCTTAGACAGCGCTGTTACTAACTAACTCAATCAAAGCCTTTTTTTTTTTTTTTTTTTTTTTTTTTTTTTTTTTTTTTTTTTTTTTTTTTTTTTTTTTTTTTTTTTTTGTCACTTTCCCTTATTCCCTGGAAAACCCATATCGACGAGATGTTTTCTTGGGGCACGCCCCAAACCCGCAAGGTCCGCTTCGCTAGGTTTGGGCAAAAAACTAGTTTTCCTGAGAGGCAGAAAATTGTTTTGCTTCAACAATACAACTAGATGTTTTCCCGGGGCACAAGCTTCGGGTAAGAACTAGCTTTCAGCGAACTAGAACTAGCGCTTTTGCTTCTTTTCTGGAAAAGACGATATCAAAGACAGGCTACCAAATTACGCGACGGACTCAGGTGGTTTAGGGCCGAACAATGGAAGCATACTCCTGTAGAAAGTTCTAGAAGATTATCATTTCAGTGTGCTTGATAACGGCGACTCTATAATAAACTGATTAAATGTCAAACGTTGATATCGTTATCGTTGAGAATAAAATAATTGATTATGTACAAATATTTACACAGAAACGTGAATTAGGTTAGTCCTTCTTAATCTTGGCCAAGATTTCAGCATCTCTGAACAAGAGATAATCCTGGTCACCGACCTTGATAGAAGAGCCGCCAAATGGAGGGATCAAGACTCTGTCACCGGCCTGGACAGAAGTTGGAACGGTCTTACCGTCCTTGTCAACAGCACCTGGACCAACGGCAAGAACGTCAGCTTCGTTGAGCTTTTCAACATTCTTCTCCGGGATGTAGATACCGGAAGCGGTCTTTGCTTCGGCCTTAGCACGCTGAACAAGGACTCTGTCCAAGAGAGGAACAATGTTCTTGAAGGACTTGAGAGCAGACTGGTAATTGAGTTAGCATTCCATCAGGTCCAGTCAATGTTCTTTATACTCACCATTTGTGTGTTGCAAGAGACTGTGGAGAAAAAAAGTGTAGGGTTCACTGGGGAATCTCTGAAATTTATGTTCTCCCGGGGTAATACCGGCGGAAGATTCTGGATCATATCACTTACCGGGCCGGCATTCCCCACAGTAGTTCCCAGCACATCTCCGTACTCTCCAGAACATCATCAGGCAGATTAGTTATCAGATCTTTCAACTAGTCAGTTGGTCCATACAACTAGCGTTGCATGTTCTTTTTACGGCTGTTCTCTTCTTTTCCAGAAGAATTGAATGTGTTGCCTGCTTTGTATGTGGAAATTTAGTCTTTGTAAAGATCTCTGCGCTGTGAAACAAAAATAGAAAAATTAAACCATTACCCATAACCTCGAGCGAAGCGAGCCCCGGGGGTCTGGGGAGCGTGCCCCCAGAAATGAGTCGATTTGTGCATCTCTTCCATGATATCGACTGGTCAGCAAAACTGATTCTGAATCTGGTGTATTAGGATGGCAAGAGAAAGAAGCAAAAAGCGCTGATCTGTTTCTCAGAAAAAATAAGGCCTAGTTCATCCCCAACCCTCTGCGAAGCCGTCCTAAGACCATACTGTGGCTATTAGCAGCTATCCTTCAGAAGAAAACGTGTAACAAATTATTTCCCCCTTGTATATGAACAGAAGCTATTAAGAAATAGCCTTTCATGCCCAAACTTCGGCGAAGCCGACACGGGGGATCTGGGTGGCGTATCCCTTAGGACACTGAAAGTAAATACTGTTAGTAAGAAATTAATTACCTCTTTGAATATTACGTCGAACCTTTTGAGTGGTGGAGCCAGCGCCGACGGTTCCAGATTTTGATAGATATGGGGCGTTGGATGGGGTTTTGGCGGCTTTATGGTTCCAAAGCGTCCAGAGGGGTATTTGCAGTCGACCTCTCACTAGGATGAGTGTCTTTTTCTTGAGGCCGGAGACATCTATAGGGGTTAGAAGACGGATCTGTTGGTTTTCCTTGTCGAGGGACTGGACAATCGCGTACCCGAGACATTTAGACGTTGCTGGGTCAAGAGCGACTTGCGGGCTTTTTAACAGCGGCAGGTCTGTAGATTCGTTAGTTTCGACATGCACGTTTTCTTCCACTTCCACGACATGTACTATGGTTCCGTTGAAGCAGATGTCCATGTCTTCGGGTAGAATTCCTTCGTCTTGTTGAACATGTAATCCTTTGACCCCCGACGAAACGTAGGAGACAGAATACGGGGAGATTTCTGTCAGGTGTTTGTTAAAATTGAGGGAATGAAAGTAGGATATGGTCTGCAGGGTTCGAAGGTCCGGAGACGAATACTTTGAGGTCCAGGATTGTACGAGTGCATTTTCGGGTGTAAAGAATGAGGGAACTGCACTTAATGCTTGACGCATTGTATCCTGTCCCTCATGCGAACCTAAATATACAACGTGGGACAATTGGGAATCGCTTGCAATCTGCACAGTGAGGTCCAAGCCCAGTCCACGCGCCCAACCTGGTGTGTTAATGATTAGAGGTGCTGGTTTGATAGTTAGCTGTGTTTGATAGACTCGTAAAAGGTCGTTTGCAAATGATAGATATAATTCTGGTTGATCCTTTGGCGAGAGATCGCCCAATGCATGTGCTTTGATTACCGCTTTGTTGTCTCTCGGATTATGTGTGTATGGTAAACCAAAGTTGAAAGATGTAAGCGAAAGCGAGAGCGTTCCTGGAATGCAATATTCAGGTTGACCAGGGTCAAGCTCCAAATAGTATACACCATCGATTTTTGAGTTGAGGAAATTGTTTAAAAACCGTGAAAAGGTTGATTTCCCTGATGACTTTGGTCCAGTCACCATCATCACTGGCGGTTTATCAGAGTCGTCCATTGCCGCCAAAAGCTTGTACGCCGTGTCATACCATGTTTTGAAAGGAGTAAAGAGGCGAGTTGTTTCCGGCCCTTTTGTTAACAGCTCAAACGTACCCATCGGTGCTGATAAGTTTGCCAGGTTTTTGAAAACCGGAGCCACTTCGGCCACTGATTCTATTCCACAGTTAACCGGTTCTAACCTAACAATTGCACGATACTCATCAAAAAGATGCTCTGTACCAGGAATCACTGTCTCTTCAACCAGATCCAAATTTTCCACTTGAATGCATTCAATTACCGGCAAAGAATGTGACGGCAACGCATGTATATGATAACGCTCCGGATGCGCATGAATAGTAGCACCCATCAACCGAATTGCCCCCTTTAAAACCGACAACTTGTATTGACCTCGGCAAACAATCGTCTCCCCCTTCTTCATACCATACACCACGTCGGATCCAAGAGATACGGTATTCTTGTCATTCGGCTCAAATTTAGATATCTTTATCAAATTTTCACCCTCCTCCCCATTTGTCGCCGGAAAATCAAAATGTTCTTCACCCTCCACAAAAGACAATTCCTCATTCTCTTCTACCTCCGAATTGACCTCATAGCCAGGGGGTTCACTGTCTGATTTCTGTGCCTTCCGAGACGAATTCGTGCGCTCCAAAGCACTCACAGCAGACTTTCTTTTCATATTTTTACAAACTGCGAAATTCCGTCTCAGGTCCACTCCGTTATTTTCTCCGACACAGACCCTTTCTATCAATTCCCTATCGTGAAATACAAAACTTTCATCCAATATGGCCAGGCCCTGATAGAAAAATATTCCGTTCGTCGTCGGCTCGGACCGGACTCCCGATTCCCGGTTCGTTTTCTGTTCAAGCCCCCAGACCCCCCTTGGATCGGTTTCGCCGAATTCTGGGTATAAAACCGCCTACTGAAAGGCAGTACTATGTTTGTTGAACACGTTCAGAACATTATCAAGTGAACTGGCGCTAATTTAAAGGCATTCTTTGCTTGTTCGGCTCTCGATGGTAGGATATAGTGGATTGTCGTCGTTTGGGAGTTTCGGTTGGCCAATCACCGTCGAGGGTTTAGTCCCATCAATGATTTTTCTCACCACCACTTCATCTTACTCACACCACTTTAGAGATAAACAAGTATGTCCGAAGTTGAGCAACAGGGCCCATTGAGAACTGGTAAGTCAACGCAGGTCATTCGAAAGACGGTTAGAAACTAACAGACATTTGATAGCTGGTTCTGACCCAAGGTAATTAGTGGTTAAACGACGATCAATTTGGTCCCACACAACTAACAATGATGTAGATTCCCTAACCAGAACCAAACCAAGCACTGCTGGCAAAGCTATGTCGACTACCACAAGTGCGTGAACGCCAAGGGTGAGGACTTTGCTCCTTGCAAGGTCTTCTACCAAGCCTTCAATTCCTTGTGCCCAACTCCTTGGATTGAAAAATGGGACGAGCAAAGACAAAACGGCAACTTTGCTGGTGGAAAGCTTTAAATGTAGTCAATAATTTATTCCACAAATACATTGGCCTGCTATAAGCCACTATTTACTCACCATTCATCTTCATACTTTCGGGTCCAACCCAACCATGGGACAGGCCAATATCTAGTCAGCACAAGTAGAGCTTATATGTTGTTACTCCTTTTTCCGAAATGTATACGGAAAAGTGTTGTCCTACTATGCAACAGAGATTCTAACGGGACTGCTACCAGTACCATAGTGGGGGCACGCCCCCAGACCCCCTTGCTCGCTTCGCTCGAGGCTATCGGTAGTGTTTATTCCTTCTATTCGTTGAAGCCTCGCAGAGCCACAGGGGTGCAGGCGGCTTGTCCCCTGCAAACCTAACCCTGTTGTTGTTTTCTGGGTGCACACCCCCAGACCCCCAGGGCTTGCTTCGCTCGAAGCTAGGAGTAGGTTGTTCTTTGTATTCGTTGAAGCCTCGCAGAGCCCTGGGGGTGCAGGGGGCTAGACCTAACCCAGTAGTGTATTTCTAAAATAGGTCAGGTGGAAAATGCCGACAATTGAGGCAGGCAGGTCTTTTGAAACCGTTCTATTAGTTCTTCATTTAAAGACTGGTTGTATGTACTTTGTAGCCATTGCTTTTTAGAGGAGAAACGAAACGTGTGCTTCTGTTTCGCAGAGGACCGGCATTTCCATAGGTTAGGCCGACCCAAGGAGTTCGGGGCTTTGCCCCAAGAACCTAATTCCAGAACTTGGTTACCCACCGGTTTGGATTCGAAGCCTGTCTCAAAAAAAATGTAGCCTCCATTGAATATAGAAAAACGACTATTGTCTACATGAAATCGTCTTCATAGTCTTCTGCGCGATTGTCATTAGCAGCGTGTCTCATGTTTTCTTCGGTGAAGAGATCATCGTAAGCATGGTCACGTTGATGTGCCAGCTTCTTTCGTTCTCGAGCCAATTCCTGTTCTTCTTTCTTTTTCTGCTGACGACGCTGGGCCTCGGTTCGTTTCAATTCATTGTAGTAATCCATCTGTTCCTTTTGCAAGTCAGGATATTTTTCCTCCTTGGTTTTATTCAGCCGGTTTATGATGGCGTTAATTCTAGTATCTATAAACACCTTTTTGACCAGTTTGTCCTTCTTGAATCCAACCTGCCCAACGGCCATATCACCAGTCTTTTTCAGGTTGCTCCACGGGGTATAAATCACCGTGATGTTATCCTGCTTATTTCCTGTGATAGAATTGGCCTTGGTCAATTGTGCACAGTCCATGAGAATTTCCTTAGGAATATCATCCCAGGACCATCCTTCCGGCAGCCGCAAGTAAACATGCGCAGAACTCAGATTGTCAACATGAAACTACAATCAAATCCATTAGTACCACCATTATTAACATTGCCTCTGGACTCTTGATATAGCAACAGTTTTTCTGGGGGCCCCCGGACCCCCTGGCTCGGCTTCGCCTAGATCGAGGTCTCGGCTTTCACAAAAAAGTGCCTTAGTTTGAATCTTGCCAGAATCCACTGCTGGGTCAGGTTTGCAGAGGGGACAGCCCCCTGCACCCCCGTGGCTCTGCGAGGCTTCAACGAATAGAAAGAATAAACCACTACCATACCTTCGAGCGAAGCGAGCCCTGGGGGTCTGGGGGCGTGCCCCCAGAAAACCCCTTCTGGATTAGGTTCGCAGGGGGCCAGCCCCTGCACCCCTGTGGCTCTGCGAGGCTTCAACGAATAGAAAGAATAAACCACTACCACACCTTCGAGCGAAGCGAGACCTGGGGGTCTGGGGACATGCCCCCAGAAAACCATTTCTGGGTTAGGTTTGCAGATTATTTTAACATACCCTAAGCTTTTGTTAGCATGGAACGAGCCTATAGCCTTGCAATTCTTCTTACCAAACATCAGTATCACGTCCATATTGAATCAGACTTTCGTCTAAATATCACAACATGTTAATTCTTCTCCTCCGACTACAAGCAGCTCCACATACTCTCCTCCTTATGTTTTCCCATATACAGAGTCACAGGAGGATCAACCTCCCCAGACGACCCGGTAGCCCTGAAATAGTATACCATATTTCTTCAATATACTTCTCCAACCAGCTGCCTTCTATTACGAATCAAAAACACTTCGTCGGTGAAAATCCCATCGGGCCGACTCTCGGAACCTTCCGACTCCAAGTATGCTCTCTTTCTCCGGAAAAACAAGCAAAAGCTCTGTTCTGTATATTCCTAGTTCGTTCAAACACTTCTTTTGCTCTCAGAAATAGAAGCAAAAGTGTTGTTCTCTGCCCAGAAGATGTTTCTCTACCCATAACTGGGCAAAGCCAAACTTGGGATTATGGGCACCCCAAACACAGTTCTGGGTAAAGTTTGCAGGGGGCCAGCCCCCTGCATCCCCTTAGCTCCGCGAGGCTCCAATGAATAGTAACAACTGAACACTACCCATAACCTCGAGCGAAGCGAGCCCAGGGGGTCTGGGGGCGTGCCCCCAGAAAACGCAGTTCTGGGTTAGGTTTCCAGGGGGCCAGCCCCCCGCCCCCCCCCCCCCCCCGTGGCTCTGCGAGGCTTCGACGAATAGGAAAAAATAAATCACTACCCAGCCATATTGGCACCATGCTTCTCAATATGGGGAATTAAAGCTTTATATTGGGTTCGTTGACTGAATCTGGTTGAATCAGGTTGATGTAACTTGCATACATGCATGACGCGTTGATCGCGAACGCGTTCTTAAAAGGTGTGATAATAAAATCGTTGCGAGGACTGAGGGACGCGTCGTAAGTAGGAGGAATAATTATGCCGTCAGTACCGTTTGATATTGAAGATTTGGACCTTTATGATCTTCTGAGTGTCCCTAAGGAGAGCACTGAAGCTCAGATTAAAAAGGCATATCGGTTGGCGGCGTTGAAGTACCATCCGGATAAGGCCAAGGACGATAAGGAAAAGGAGGACTTCCACGATAAGTTTCAAAAGATAGTTTTTGCATATGGTGTGCTTTCGGATGAGAAGCGAAGAAGTCGGTACGATAAAACTGGTTCTCTGGAGGACTATGATGAGGACGATGAGTCTTTGGCCGACATGTTCAATGACCTTTATCAATCAAACATCTCGAAGGAGATGGTTGAAGAGGATAAGAAAAATTATCAGGGCTCCCAAGAGGAAATTGACGATATCCTCGAAGCATTGGAAGAGGGTGAAGGCAGTCTGGATTACGTGTTTGAGTCAGTTCCTCACTCAAGTGTGTTGGACGATGAAGACAGATTTGTTCAAATAATAAAGGACAACGCGGACAAACAATCGAAGGCATATAAAAACTTTTTGAAGGAAACCAAACAAAGCAAGAAAAAACGAATGTCCAAAGCCCAGAAGGAGGCAAAGGAAGCTGAAGAAATGGCCAAGGAACTAGGGCTAAATGAGGCTAAAGCCAAGAGTAGCGAAGAGGGTGTATCGCCATTGGAACTGATGATAAGGGAAAACCAGAAAAAACGAAGAGATGACGCAAACAGGCACATGGATAAATTAGCCGCTCTGATCGAAGAAAAACACAACCCCAAGAAGAAGAAATCCTCCAAAGCCCAGTCTGAGCCATCGGAAGAAGACTTCAAACGAATGGAAGAACGTGCAACAAAAGCCAAAACGCAGAAATCTAAAGTAACAAAGTAATATATTATCCCCTCTTGGTCCTCTTTTCCAGAGAAATAACAATTATTCGACGGAGAATTTCTGGGGGCACGCCCCCAGACCCCCTGGGTCGGCTTCGCCGAGGTCTGGGGCCCATAACCTTCTGCGAAGCAGAACAAACGCTTTTTGCTTTTTCTGTAAAAAGAAGAATGCTATTCGACGGAGAATTTCTGGGGGCGTGTCGGCTTCGCTGAGGTCTGGGAGCCCAAACCTTTCTGCGAAGCAGAACACAACGCTTTTTGCTTCTTTTTCTGGAAAAAGAAGAATGCTATTCGACGAAGGATTTCTGGGGGCACGCCCCCAGACCCCCTGGGTCGGCTTCGCCGAGGTCTGGGGCCCATAACCTTCTGAGAAGCAAAACGTTTTTTGCTTCTTTTTCCAGAAAAAGAATAATATTGCTATTTCTGGGGGCACGCCCCCAGATCCCAGGGCTCGCTTCGCTCGAAGTTATGAATAGGTTGTTCTTCTTTGTATTCGTCGAAGCCTCGCAGAGCCACGGGGTGCAGGGGGCTGACCCCCTGCAAATCTAACCCAGTTGTATGTTTTCTGGGGGCATGCCCCAGAGCCCCTGGGCTCGCTTCGCTCGATGCTATGGGCAGTGTTTTGTTCTTTCTGTTCGTTGGAGCCTCGCAGAGCCACGGGGGTGCAGGGGGCTGGCCCCTGCAAACCTAACCCAGGACTGTGTTTACTGGGGGCACGCCCCCAGACCCCCAGGGCTCGCTTCGCTCGATGGTATGGGCAGTGTTTTGTTCTTTCTATTCGTAGAGGCCTCGCAGAGCCACGGGGGTGCAGGGGGCTAGCCCCCTGCAAACCTAACCCAGTTGTATGTTTTCTGGGGGCACGCCTCCAGACCCCCTGGGCTCTCTTCGCTGGAGGTTATGGGCAGTGTTTTGTTCTTTCTATTCGTTGAAGCCTCGCAGAGCCACGGGGGTGCAGGGGGCTGGCCCCCTGCAAACCTAATTGAGTCTTGTGAATTGGAGAAATATATTAGACTAGAGCATCTAGATAAATAACAGTCTTTAAGCCTTGTAGCCGAGTTCATTGAGGGTCTCGGAGAGATGCTTGAGGACGGTGTCGACGTGGCCGAGCTGTGGACGGGTAGCGGAGACGCCCATGTGGCCGATACGGAAGTACTTGGTGGCGATTTCCTTGTGGATGCCACCGGCCAGTGTGACGCCCTTCTTGAGCAAGGCTGGGAGAAGGTCGGTGTTGACGACGCCCTGTGGCAGGTAGACGGCGGTCATGCCGTGAGCGGAGTTTTCTCTGGAGATGGCGACGGTCTTGAGGCCGAGGTTGGCCACAGCGTCCTTGACCTTGTCAGAGGTAGCCTTGTGGTCGGCAATTCGCTTCTGAACGGACTCGTCAGAGGTGGCGAACTGGGAGAGGGCCTCGTGAAGGGCATAGACGTTCTGGACGGCTGGGGTGGCGAAGTATGCTGGCTTGCCGGACTCGTAGGCCTTCATGACTGGGATCCATCGTGGAAGAGAGGCAAAGTAGGAAGAGACTGGCGTCTTTCTGTTTTCGACGGTCTTGATGGCTCTGGCGGATGCATAGGAAACGGAGAGACCTGGTGGAGCACCAATGGCCTTCTGGGATGCAGTCAAGACGTAGTCCAGGCCCCATTCGTCGAACTTGATCTCCTCAGAGGCAACGGAGCACACTCCGTCAACAACCACAAGCGTGTCTGGAGAAACCTTGTGCACGAGCTGGGAAATGGCCTTGATGTCAGAAAGAACGCCAGTGGAGGTGTCAACATGGGTGATGGTGATCACCTTGTAGAACTTCTGCTTCAAGGCAGCCTCAACCTGTTCGAGGGTTGGTCTATCACCAATTGGAGCGGTCACCTGGTCAACCTTAGCACCATAGACCTGAAGACAGTCGGCAAATGCAGAGGAGAAGTAGCCAGTGTTGAGAACAAGAACATTCTCTCCAGACTCAACAAAGTTGGAGGCAACAATGTCCCAACCAAGGGAGCCGGAGCCAGCGATGATGAATGGCTGGGCGTTGGCGTCCTTAGAAAGGAACAGCTGACGGGTCAACTTGAGGGTGTTGCCAAAGGTCTGAACAAAGGGAGCAGCGGTGTGAGCCTCGGCATAGTGGCTCATGGCCTCCAGGACCTTGTCATCAAACTCGATGGGACCCGGAATCATGGTCAACGGATGTGGCTTCTGGTTGGACATGGCGTTTGCACTGGCTTCGTTGGTGGAAAATCTCTGTGTTGTCTGTTTGGAAAGATGGTTTGCAAGCAGTCCCAGTCTAGCGGCGGGTCGGGACATATTTATATTCTAATCAATCGGTGGTTAGTAACGGACAAATTACCCTAAAACGGTGGTTCCTTATATACCGGGCCAAGTGGGGGAAAAATCTTTGACGCAGGCCATCTCCGAAGGTCTCTGTACATGCACTTCATCAACATTTTACCTCTGCTCTTACTCAGTACCAATGCGAGCTATTTTCAATGGGGTTTTTCAGCACGCTCCGCCGGCCCCCAATAGTCCCGCCAGCCCCTCCAAATTGCCTTTTTCGTGCAAACCCCTTGCTACTCGGGCTGACCCGGCGCCTTTTTTTCGGGTGGGGGGTCGCCCCTTCCTCGGCTTTGCCCGTCCGAGAGTAGTTGTTCCTGCGGCTCAGCGTGGGATTTCTTCACAAAAGAGACGATACGTCATCAATTAGGGCCTGGGCCCCCCCAAATCCCTGGGCCTCTTCGTAGACCTTGTGTCGAGTCAGCTCTACAGTGTATAACTATGCTTTTATCTTGTTTTCCGGGAAAAAACACCCCAATTGGGCCGTTATGGGGGCAATGGCTGGGGAACCCCGAGTAAGACCTCACTCAACAAGTCAAAAAAATCGATCCCGTGGGGTGGCCCCTGAAGCCGCTGATAATGCAATCCAGTCAAACAATAAACAAATAATCTCCGCTGGCCCCCGGCAATCCTAACCCAGGGGTGGGTTTTTCTGGGGGCACGCCCCCAGACCCCCAGGGCTCGGTTCGCTCGAAGCTTGGGGCAGTGTTTTGTTCTTTCTACTAGTTGAAGCCCCTCAGAGCCCTGGGGGTGCAGGGGCTGGCCTCCTGCAATCTTAACCCAGGTGTTTTGCGTGTTTCCTTTAAATTCAAATGAATACGTTTCTAATTTAGTGCAAGATCAATTGAGTCCACAATTGCATTCTGGGTGTCAACTTGTATCCATGTGCATTTCCCCAGATTACAATTGTGATAGCCGCCATTGGTCGCACAGAACGTTGCAGAACGTTGTCTAGACCGTTCTAGAACTGTTCTATTCGTTGCTGGCCCCCTGAAAAACCTAGCCCAGGACAAGTTTTCTTTACTAAACTTAGTTTAATTAGATAGAGGGTAGCCGCACGGCAGTTCTAGAACGGTCTAGAGATAGAACGAAGGGAACAGTATCCATAGCTTCGAGCGAAGCGAGCCCTGGGGATCGGGGGCGTGTCCCCAGAAAAATCACACCTGGGTTAGGTTTGCAGGGGGCTGGCCCCTGCACCCCCGTGGCTCTGCGAGGCTTCAACGAATAGGAACGCTAAAGCGGAGATGATGAGTGGAACCAAAGAGATAAACAAGTGCGAAGGCATACGAAAAGGAAAGGACAATAAGAAATAATTTTATGTATTGGAACAAGAGTCTGGCATGGTCTTCGTGACTTATTCTGGGTTTAACTCCGAGTGGGTGGGCCTAGCTATAGCGACTCTAAAATAAACTGATTAAATGTCAAATAGAAACAAAACACCGCCCATAGCTTCGAGCGAAGCGAGCCATGGGGGTCTGAGGGCGTGCCCCCAGAAAATCTGTCGTGGGTTAGGATTTGCCGGGGACTTCTTTTTCCAGGAAAAAAAGCCAGGTTTTTCCTAGCTCTACGGCTCAGTGTCAAGAGGCTGTTGATGGCTACTTGATACCGTGGTTGTCTTTTTCAGAAAAAGTATTGTTTCCGTTGACGGAAAGCTATGGGATGTTTCCAAAAGACCATAGGTTATGTTCCCTCTGCAGACAAACAGGATGCTTAGTGCACTTTCAAGCATGCTCAAACCTGTGCCTTTACCCCTTCCCACGTTTGGCTAGTGTACTCTCTTCTGCGAAGCAGGACAACCAAACGTTTTCTTAGGTCAATTAGTATATTTTGGGGGCACGCCCCCAAACCCCCGTGGTTCCGCTTCGCGGAAGGTTGGGGAGCCCATTGTCTTCTGCGAAGCAGAACAAACGCTTTTTGCTTCTTTTTCTGGAAAAAGAAGAAGAATATTAGATCAATTGGTATAATTTTGGGGACACGTCCCGAAACCCCCGTGGTTCTTCCGCTAGTATCCCTTTCTGTTGTGTTTCCGCTGGCGAATGATGGAGTATTTGTGGATTTCTTGTATGGGTTGCAGTAGTTCCTTAGATTCCTCGTTGGTATCCAAGGTTCGCGGCTTCTGTATCAATTTGTAGCCTTGGAGATTTTGAATTACTTGTTGATTCATTGTTTTTGGGATTGTTGAAGGCTTTTGAACAAGTAAGCATAGCGATGTTTCATTACTAGGAAAGTTTTCATCGACCCAGGGTATCTTTTCATGTCCCCAGACCCCCAGGGCTCGCTTCGCTCGAGTCTATTGTAGTGTTCTGTTCTTTCTGTTCATTGAAGCCCAGCAGACTTAACCCAGGTGCCGTTTTCTGGGGGTACGCCCCCAGACCCCCTGGGCTCGCTTCGCTCGAGGCTATGGGTAGTGGTATATGCTTTCTATTCGTTGAAGCCTCGCAGAGCCACGGGGGTGCAGGGGGGCTGGCTTCCTGCAAACCTAACCCAGGTGTGAGCGCACAGTCCCACTGGGCTCGCTCCGCTCGTATTTTAGGTAATGTTCGTTTCTTTCTACTCGTTGGAGCCTCGGAGAGCCACAGGGGTGTAGGGGGCTGGCCCCTGGAATCCTACCCCAGGTGTTGTTTTCTTCTATTCGTCGAAGGCTCGCTGAGCTGTGTGATCGTACTAGTTCTGTAGCTGCGTAATATATATATATAGTATATATATACTTCATTATATATAGCTTAGACGTAAACATATAAGCTAAGTATACATATATAGCATATGCATGCAGATCTAGATGTGTGAAATTAAAATTAAATTAAAGGCCATGGCCAAAATTAAAAGAATATACATATAGGATCCGGATATACATGTACATCCACGCAAATCTACGATATTCATAAACGTATACTATATAGGTGATCATGAGGTCAAATGGACAAGTACAGTGGCATTTATATATAAGTAAACAGGTGCATGGCTCTGTTTTCTCGGCCGCACCTCTAAAAAGAAACGAGAAAAAAAAAAAAAAAAGATTCTCCTGTCTAATAAGATCAACAATCGATGCAGAAAAGATCCATCTAGTTACAGCAAGATTTTTGATACAGGGGCTGGATCTTCATACCTGCATTATTGATAGATCGGCAACCAGCTGGTACCAACTAAATAAAGGGATTCTGACTACAGACAACAATAATAAACCTTAACACACCATAGCCACATCTCCCCAAACCTCGGCGAAGCCGGCCCAGGGGGTCAGGGGGCATGCCCTCAGAAAAACAGCCACGAGCCGAGGGTATTCAGGAGAGCTGGATCAGCTTGGCAAGAATTCAACGGGAGCCCAGCAAGGTTGGGGTTACTGCCGAGATCCGCGCGGGAGGACGAGACAAGATCATGTCCGTTTTGGGAAATATCTGATTTCGTTCTCGCTAACAACGACGCAAAGCTCAGCTGTTCACAAACGTCGGCAAATATATATATAGAGAAAAATAGATGTATCATACTGATCGATGACTGAGATATTAACTGAAGGGTATTTTTCTGGTAAAAAATCAGGATGACGTGTATACAGCATGATACGCGGGTCAACTGCCTATTTGGGAATTATCTGATTTAAAATTCTCCCCATGCATAAAGCCATGCAGTGCGGGTATAAAAGGGGGCGCCAATCCATCTTTGTTGACCTTCACGGAGATGAGTGGACTGTTTGAACTGCCAAAGCTCGCACAGAGCGAGATTCTGCCCCTACCCAGCGACAGTGGCGCGCTCGCCAACCGTATCAACCAGGCCACGCGATCATCCCACAACAAGATTAACAATCTCATCAATCTCAAGATTATCTTTGCCCTGCGGGACTACCGGATATATCGACAGGGGATACAGTCCTTTTACCATGTTTTCAGCACATTTGAGGAGTGTTGGAAGCGGGAAATGGAGAAAGACACGGACATTGGCCACATTCTAAAGGAGGTGTGGACTCCAGCCATGGCCCGTACAGACCCCCTCATCAACGATCTCATGTTCTACTACTCCAACGATAAATCCAAGTTTGCCACACCAGTCATGCCTGAGCAAGTCGCATTCGCCGAACACATTAGAAAGGTAACCTCTGACAAGCCACATCTATTACTGGCCTATGGCCATGTCATGTATCTGGCCTTGTTTGCAGGCGGACGCATCCTCCGCTCCAGCATCATGAAGAGCTCTGGCCTGTTCCCACAAATGGACGGGCTGACCACAGAGGAGGTGGCCACAAAGGGCACCAACCTGTTTAGATTCCAGGTTGACGACGAGGACAACCTGCGCGCGTCCTTCAAGACAAAATTCGAGCTCCAGACGCGTAACAACCTAACCGAACAAGAAAAGAAGGATATTATTGAAGAGTCTCAAGAAATATTCCGTCGAAACACGGCGTGCATCTCTGAAATCGAGAAGAAGAACAGGAAGGCTGTGATGGAAAAATACGGCTATAAGGCCCTTCGGGCTGCCAAAATATTCCTAATCGCCCTTCTCTGCTTCGTTGCCTTCTACATCCTTAGAAGAACCACCCTCTTGTTCTAACCAGTCCGTCAGGAACGGCACTCGCCCTCTTAGTTAAGTTATAATTAATATATCGAAGACAGTCTCTTGCACTGCTCCTGTTTTCTGGGGGCACACTCCCAGACCCCCTGGGCTCGCTTCGCTCGATGCTATGGGTACTGTTCTATTTTCTTTCTATTCGTGAAGCCCGGCAGAGCCACGGGGGCGCAGGGGGCTGGCCCCCTGCAAAACATAACCCACTAGTGGTTTTCTGGGGGCAAGCCCTCAGACCCCTGGGCTCGCTTCGCTCGAGGTGTTGGGTAGTGTTCCATTCTTTCTATTCGTTGAAGCCTCGCAGAGCCATGGGGGTGCGGGGGGCTGGCCCCCTGCAAATCCTAACCCACGACAGGTTTTCTGGGGGCACGCCCTCAAAGAGATAAGCAGGAGTTGAGTTTGAAAACATGAAGGTCATGACGGGTCATTTAAAGATATATAATGTACAGGGATTAAACGAAGAAACTTTTGAGGGTGAACCAATATTTTCTCCATCCCTTGAGTTCGTCTTCGATTTCATTTTGAAGGACTTCGTCAGCAGTTGGGATGTATCTATCGGTTTCAAGGTCCATGTCGTCGAGGGTTTTGATTTTTGTGCGTTTAATGAGTTTCCAGATCACGTACATTATGGGGAAGATGCCGAGTTCAATGTACATTGAAAAGAAGTCGGACACGTTCCAAGGGGAGAAGGCGGACCAACCCTGGATGAGAACGATGATAGATACGGACACCACCACAAACCACGGGCCCCATGGATATGTCCAGTTCTTGTATGGGAGTTGATGGGTCTTACCTTGGCGTTCCAATGCCTTTCGGAAGCGTAAGGAGGTGATTCCGATAGAGAGCCAGCACATTTGGTTGGCGACACCCACGAGGTTTTGTAGCCAGGCCCAGAGGACACCTGCGCCGATGAAGGATGCACCGAAACAGAGGGCCGAGACAATGGAGGTGACCGTGAGACCGACCCATGGGATTTGTTGAGGAGTTAGTTTCGCACAGAACTTTGGTGCATATCCGGAGATGGCGAGAGAATAAAACAATCTGGTGCCTGCATAAATGTTGTGGTTGCCAGCAGAGATGACAGAGGTGACAACGACAGCATTGATGAAGGATCCGGCGATCTTCGAGCCGGCTTGTTGGAAAACCAGTGTAAATGGAGAGGTTGCAGCATCACCTCCAGAAAGTCCTGGGTAGTTGTATGGGACGTTGATTCCGATGATGATAACTGAGAGAATGTAGAAGATGATAATACGGTAGAAAACGGTCTTTGCAACCTTTGGCATCACTCTACCAGGGTTCTTCGTTTCACCAGCGGTAACACCAATACTCTCCACACTGCCGTAGGCAAAAGCAGCAGTGACGAAGACAGAGGCAAATCCACGGAAGCCATCAACAAAGGGGGCCTCACCAATCGTCCAATACTTGAACCCAAGATATTCGTGCATGGTGTTTGCACCGCAATTCACCACAATACCGAGAATAATGAAAATGATAATAGTGATCACCTTTAACAGCGACAGCCAGTATTCAAGCTCACCATATGCCTTGACGTGGATGACGTTAATAACGACCAGAAAGGCCCAGAAGATGAGCGAAATCACCCATGATGGGAAATCGGTCCAATACTGGAAAACGAGCTGTAGGGCAGTCAAATCAGAAGCGGCTGTAACAGCGTTCTTGAACCAATAGTTCCAAGTAATAGTGAAACCTAGAGAATCGTCCACAAATCGACTGGCGTAGCTGCAAAAAGAACCTGCAACTGGAATATACGCAGTCATTTCACCCAATGTGATCATGGTCAGATAGACAATAATACCCATAATGGCATATCCAATCAAGAGCGATGCCGGACCACCGTCCGCCAGAGATTTACCCGTACCCAAGAACAGACCAGTACCAATGACACCTGCAATGGCAATCATCTGAACCTGACGGGCGCTGAGCCCACGGTTCAGGTTGTCTTCCTTCTGGACAATCTGAATATTCTCCTTCTCTACGTCATGTTCAAGGATAGTGGGATCGTTTTTAATCTCCATGATTGTCGTAGCAAATTTAATCTGCAGGCCTGCACCTTTTTATATCCCCCTAAAGGGCGGCTTTCGCTCATAACTCGTGCATGCCAAGAACCGGTATAAAAAAAAAAAAAAAAGATAAGTTTTTACCCCTCATTAAGTAGCGCGAAGCTTTTCTCGTTTCTTTTTCTAAACCACCCCCGCACACGACACATAAAACCCTAAAAAAACTCACACAGCACCTTAACAACTAGCAAGCTACAGAGCGAAAACACACCACTGTTTTACCGCGTTGTTAAGCTCTTCGCTGTATGACCAGTTCGTGGATGAAAAATCAGAATTCCTATCGGCCAATCAGCCTTTTAGGCGTAAGGCTTCTGCATGCAGTATGCATGCAACAAGAAAATGCACTGTCGATCAATGCCTTACCCCACCGAGTACGCTTCCGCCAGTAACCGCTCCCGACACGACAATTCATCCGACACGAAGATAAGGTCCTAGAACTGGTAGATTTAGGCATACAGCTGGGTTCTGGAAACGGGCCCGCAGAACTTCTGAGTCTGCTTCGCGGATTATGGGTAGTACAAGTGAGGCCTAGACCAGGATGCATCGAGCTTTGAAAAGCACCATGACTGAACCCATCCTTGGCGAGACTTGACCCAGAGATCCGGGGATATTCCCCCAGAAATACCACACGAAATGGACTGACTACTGGTTCCAAATTTAAAATAAATGCAGTTTTTCAATGTGTCAATTGACCCCACCGCAGACGATATGCATGTCTCAGACAGTTCTTTCCTAAACCAGGGGCATTTTTTGGCAAACGGCGGTTATACCGGTGGGCTGATATCATGATCAACAACAACGGGCCCATCCTATAACGTATTATTGATATGGGAAGGACAAAGGACATATGATATACGCGATACGAAATATATGAATGAATGTACATTGAATAAAGCTGCGGTGAAACCTTTGAGTCGAATTTCGTAGTCATATGCATGAGCATGCATGCGTGTTCGAGTGCGCGGCTCGATTCAAGGGGTCGAGCTTCGGCTCCCCAAAAAACAGTCACGGGTAGGACCCACCTCAAGTGGAAAGATAAGGCTTTGTGTAACATAAAAAAAAAAAAAAAAAGCAAATAAAAATGCTTTAATTTATCTAATAAAACGGGATTCGCCTTCCGGCCGCTGCAACGCCATGCGAGGCTTCAACGAATAGAAAGAAAATAGAACAGGTCCCAAAGCTTCGAGCGAAGCGAGCCCATGGGGACTGGGGACGTGCCCCAGAAAACCACACCTGGGTTAGGTTTTGCAGGGGGCCAGCCCCCTGCACCCCCGTGGCTCTGCGAGGCTTCAACGAATAGAAAGAATAGAACACTACCCAAAAACCTCGAGCGAAGCGAGTCTAGGGGGTCTGGGTGCGTGCCCCCAGAAAACGACTAGTGGGTTAGGTTTGCAGCCTTTTCGAAGGCCTGAACACTACCCATAATTTCGAGCGAAGCGAGCCCAGGGGGTCTGGGGGCGTGCCCCCAGAAACCACACTTGAGTTAGGTTTTGCAGCCCCCCCCCCATTCAGCCCCGTGGCTCTGCGAGGCTTCAACGAATAGAAAGAAAATAGAACAGTACCCATTATAGCTTCGAGCAAAGCGAGCGTGGCCCCAAAAAACCTAACCCAGAAATGCCATGCATGCATGCCGAGCTCTACGCGAAAAAACGCGTGCCTATCTACCTAAAGTTACTGGAGACGGGTGGTAGTGAGCTAATAGACGGTGGTGAAGATGAATGAAAAGCAGATGATACAGACGGCATTGGAGAGGGTATTGCCGACGATGGAGGGAGGGATACCGCAGGCGGTGTTTAACACGACGCAGGATTTTGTTTTTGAGTCGCGGAACAAGATCTCGACGCTCAAAGCGCACGAAGAGGTTGCACGGCATGCAGTGTGTGCGCATTTGGCAGTTGAGAAGCACATGAGCTCGCTGAATTTGCCAATTCCAAGCACTCGACAGGCACCTGTACCGGGAAAGGTGTACAGCAAGCTGTTGAGTGTGTTTCGAAAGACCTTAATGCCGAACTCAGAGTCGCCTTTGAAGACCCCCTCCAAGCGGAGGACACAGCCAGATCTCTCCACCACACCAACACGTACACCCACCCCCTCACCAATGAAACGGAAGATCGTTTCTACGAACCCGTCGCCGGCAGTATCGCCGTCACCATCTAAGCGACAAAGAGGGGGACCCAAAAGCACGGATCCGAAGGCAGAGGACATTGAGGTCGTGTGCAGTCGCCTTAAGATCAACACAGACGCATTGGATGCAATTGCATATGGATATAAACAGTACAATAACCTGGTGAAGGACAGATGGGGCCTGTTGTGTGGGCTGATCTACGTGATCACGTCCAAGGCACAGCCTCAGCTGGTCTGGAACCAGAAAATCCCGTTCACGAAGAAAATTATACATTCAGTGCCAAACACATCAGAAGACCAACTAGAAGAATGGATCCCATGGGCTGAGAAGATCGTCGGAGACCAGAGCTGGGTCCGACAAATCACCGCCCCAGAAGCCAAAAACATGAAGCCCAACAGAGGCAAGAAACACTCAAGCGGTATTGGAAACATGATCACCGGCTCCTTCTGCTTCACAAACCCACGAAAAATCCAGAACTACAACAAATGGAAATCCGAAATCTACTCCTTTATACAAATTAATTCCTAATCAAACATCCGTTGCATATGTCAGTCAAACAGCACTCCTTTTTCTGGGGGCACGCCCCCAGACCCCCTGGGTCGGCTTCGCCGAGGTGTGGGGATAGGGAATTTTGTAACGCTTTACTGTGGTTAGCTTGCGCTCAGAATTGGGTTAGATCTCCAGATTTGCTTGCAAAAGTACTATCACCGAGTACCCCACTGATAAAAACTTGATACAATGCAGTAGGATTTCTGGAACGATTGAGAATTGTTGTTACACGATGGTGTAGTGAGCAACGTAGACCCTGTCTTAATATTTTCTGCGAATCAGAACTAACGCTTTTGCTTCTTTTCTGGAAAAGAAGATTGAGAATTGTTGTTACATGATGGCCAAAGTAGACGCTGTCTCAATACTTTTGCGAAGTAGAACTATCGCTTTTGCTTCTTTTCTGGAAAAGAAGAAGAATAGAATTATTGTTACATGATGGTGTAACGGCGAACATAGACACTGTCTCAACATTTTCTGCGAGGCTGAACTAAGGCTTTAGCTTCTTTCTGGAAAAGGTGATGACTGAGAATTGTTGTTACATGACTAACGTAGACGCTGTGTCAATATTTTTTGCGAAGCAGAACTATCGCTTTTGCTTCTTTTCTGGAAAAGAAGAAGATTGAGAATTGTTGTTACATTGTGGCAAACGTAGACGCTGTCTCTACTTCTGCAAAGCGGAGCCAATGCTTTTGCTTCTTTTCTGGAAAAGAAGTAGATGGACCCTTCAACGCGATGAACGATTCGACCCAGATGGAGGGCACGGTTAGAATTAGCTCAATAGTTAAAGTAGATAAATAAATAGGTTAAGAATAGTACTTTTGGCAGCGGGTTTCTTTGTGAGTGGCTTCACAATGGGCGCCACAATACCGTGCGCCACACTTTATGCAGCATATTTTGCCCCAATATCCACAGATGCTGCATAGTTTTCTTGGAGGATAAGTCGGGGGCGGGGCCACAGCATTCAAATATGTCCTAGCGGAATTTGTGTCGTCGTCCAGATGATTGGCCAGGGTTTTCCTAGAAGCAAGAATTCTTCGCGAGTTCACCGACACACCGGCTCTATTTGCAGCACCGCCCTTCGGGAGCTTTTCTTTCGCCTCTGGATTCAGATCCAATTTCGGAATGTCAATTTTGACGTTTTCATGATAATTCTCACGCTCTAGTTCGGCCAATCGTCGATTTTGCGCCCTTAATTTTGTAGATGAATCCGCCACTGAAAACCCGTGTGCAGCCCGCTTTCGCCCACTATTTAACGCAAGCCCACTACTACTACCTCCATCTATGCCCTGCTGCCGCGTGTCAACGTACGCAGTATATATGTTCCCAGCGCCTATTGTTCGATTGTGCTGAGCTGTTGTCCCCAAATCTTCAATTAACGGCATGTCATGTTCTTCAATCCTAAATCTCCCAACCGTCTTGGTGATCCTATATTCTATACATCAACCCCCGCAAACGTTTTTACTATTTAATTGACCCTTGGGGGCACGCCCCCAAACCCCCGGGGTCGGCTTCGCCGAGGCTCGAGTAGCCCATGACTTGTCTGAACAATGTCTTTTCGCTTATTTCTTATTGAATAAAAGAAGCTTACTGCTGTTCAAATATACAACTATTTGACGAATTGAATGTTATATTGAAAGAAAACGTAAAGCTGAGACAACTCATTTAGTGGAATCCTTCATCTACCCCGAATTCGGCGAAGCCGACCCAGGGGGTCTGGGGGCGTGCCCCCAGAAAACCTGTCGTGGGTTAGGTTTTGCAGAGGGTCAGCCCCCTGTACCCCCGTGGCTCTGCGAGGCTTCAACGAATAGACCTATTCCCAAAGGTTCGAGCGAAGCGAGCCCTGAGGGCCTGGGGGCGTGTCCCCAGTAAATTACCGACCTCAGTTTATAGTTTCAATTAGTAGCAGAAAGTTATATATTGTGGATGAGGATGATGGAGGAGTGTCTGGAAACTGCGCGCATTGCGCGTGAAGGTTCGTTATATTTTTCGAAAGTATGATGATGACCGAATCTCAGAAATTGAGGTGATTTTCAAGTGAGAGTCTTTGAAAATCATAGAGAAAGCAAAGGCGACAAAAAAAAGTCTGTTGGTTGGTACATATACGGGTCACAGTGTATATCCTTTGTTTTTATTGTGGTTGGAAGTATTGAGCGTTCTGTGTGCGGATTAGATCTATTATCTGTGGTTTGCGGCAGTATCAACTATTTGGTCCTCATTTACACGTTCAATTGCGCTCTGTAACGGGCAAAGGCAAATTTTGAGATTGGCTAGTGGAAGAGGAAAGCTGTTAAATAGTACGAGACATCAGCTGCTAATGTCGTCGCTTAATAATCATAACAACAAACGCAGGGCGTCAAATTCCCCTGAAAGATACCAGAATCTGCCTGCGGAGAATGGCGGCAAGCGGTTTCGGCCAGAGGACGAGAGTGTGTCGTCGTCGTTGAGGCCGCAGAGGGGGTCGATGGAAATTGACCAGTCAGAGGCGGAGAATGGGGGAGAACGGCTGTCGAGACGAGAGTCGTTGAGCTCGGCGCACAAGAACGAGTTGATGGTCACCAGCAGTGGCATGGAATCGGCTGAATGGCAGAAGACTATTGAGAAGGTGGTTCAATGTGTTGTTGCTGTGCAGTTTTCGCAGGTGGCTAGTTTTGATACCGACCCGGCATTTGTCAGTGAGGCAACCGGGTTTATTGTTGACGCTGAACGGGGGATCATTATGACCAATAGACATGTTGTTGGCCCTGGGCCCTTTACTGGATACGCGATTTTTGATAATCATGAAGAATGTGATGTCCGCCCCATTTACAGGGACCCTGTTCATGATTTTGGGTTTTTGAAGTTTGATCCAAAGGCTATTAAGCATATGAAGGTTCAGGACTTGAAACTAAGACCAGAGGCAGCGAGAATTGGCAGTGAAATTAGAGTCATTGGTAACGATGCTGGTGAAAAGCTGAGTATTCTTGCTGGGTTCATTAGTAGAATTGACAGAAACGCGCCGGACTATGGTGATCTCACCTACAATGACTTTAACACTGAATACATTCAGGCTGCTGCCAGTGCCTCGGGTGGTTCCAGTGGTTCTCCAGTAGTAAATATTGATGGTGATGTGGTGGCTCTTCAGGCAGGAGGCAGCAGTGAGTCGTCTACTGATTTCTTCCTGCCTTTGTTTAGAGGTCAAAGAGCCTTAGAATGCATTCAAAATAATATGTCGATAACCCGAGGCACGATCCAAGTTCAGTGGTATCTCAAGCCCTTTGATGAATGCAAACGGTTGGGGCTTTCCGATGATGCAGAAAAGGCCGCTAGAAAAAACTTCCCCAGTACCATTGGTCTTTTAGTAGCGGAAACAGTGTTGCCTGAGGGGCCTTCTGATAAGCTTATCGAGGAAGGTGACTGTTTGTTGTCTATTAATGGAGAGCCAATTTCCAAGTTTGTACGCGTGGACGAGATTTTGGATTCTTCGGTTGGTAAGGAAATTGAGCTTGTTGTGGAACGTGGCGGCAAGGAGCATAAAGCTGTTATCCAGGTGGGAGACTTGCATGCAATCACACCAGATCGATATGTTGAGGCATGTGGAGCGTCGTTCCAAAATCTATCATATCAACTAGCGAGATTGTACGCGGTCCCAGTCAAGGGAGTACATATTTGTGAGGCTGCGGGATCCTTCAGATTGGATGGTTCAGAAAGTAAAGGCTGGATCTTGGATGAACTAGATGATCAACCCACGCCGGACCTTGATAGCTTCATCAAGGTGATGCGAACGATCAAAGATGGACATAGAGTTTCCCTAAAATACCGCCATATCAGAGATTTGCATACCATCAACTATTCCATCGCATATATTGATCGTCATTGGCGCAGCGCATTTAGAATGGCGATTCGAAATGATGAGACTGGTCTTTGGGAATTTAAGGATTTGAACGAAGGACCTCGTGAGCCACTGGTCGTCAAGCGTCAAAAGGCAAGTTTCATTGAGATTGAAAACATTGAAGAGCCGGAATGTGGTAAATTGATAAGAAGTTTTGTCAAGGTTGCCACTTTGGTACCAATGAGAATTGAGGGTTTCCCGCGAACCCTCAAAGCTGGATACGGTCTTGTCGTTGATGCAGAAAAGGGATTAGTGATAGTCTCTCGAAACATTGTTCCATACGATTTGTCAGATATTGCCATCACTATCGCTGAATCGATCATTGTGGTTGGTAAAGTGGTGTTCCTCCATCCGCTACAGAACTATGCCGTTGTATCATATGATCCAACTCTGGTTGATGCTCCACTCGAGAGTGCAAAGCTCAGTACAAGCCCTCTAACACAGAACACACCAGTTATGTTCATGGGCCATAATCACAACTTGAGACTTGTCGCTGCCAAAACTCGAGTCACTGACGTAACCACAGTCACCGTCCCACCTAACTCTGAAGCACCTCGTTACAGAGCCATCAATCTGGACGCAATCACAATCGACAGCAACATCAGCGCTCAATGTGGTTCCGGCGTTCTAGCCGATAGTGATGGTACCATCCGAGCATTGTGGTTATCATGTCTAGGCGAACGCACTGCCGACGGAAGAGACCATGAATACCGGCTTGGCCTCGATATCACAAGTGTCCTGGGCGTGGTAAACAAACTCAAAAACGGCCAAATGCCTAAACCCCGATTCCTCGACATTGAGGTGAACGCCATCCAAGTCGTTCAAGCAAGACTTCGTGGTGTCTCTGAAGGTAAGTTTCTAAGTTTTTCTATTCGCTGAAGCCTCGCAGAGCCAGGGGGGTGCAGGGGGCTGGCCCCTTGCAAACCTAACCCAGTCGTAGTTTTCTGGGGGCACGCCCCCAGACCCCCCAGGGCTCGCTTCGCTCGAGGCTATGGGTAGAAGTTTTTCTTCTATTCGTTGAAGCCTCGCGGAGCCACAGGGGTGCAGGGAGCTGGCGGCCTGCCTCATGGACCAAAGTGATAGACATATCCTTCTTCTTGGGGACAAGCTTTGGGGATCTTCTTGTGCGGGACAGAATTAGCTGCAAAATTATCGACCAAAAGCCGGTTGATGGCGTACCCTAGAAGATGGAAATGTCTTTGCTGATTGGTCCAAATATGCTGTTTATCTGAAGCTAACGTTTTGATTTAGAATGGATTGATAAGGTTGAAAAGCACAACCCACGCCATCAGTTTTTCAATGTGACTCGAGTGGCAATTGGGCCTTCTGATGTAATGAAAGAGGGTGATATTATCTTGAGTATTAATGGCAAAATCTTGGAACGAGTGTCTGAGCTGGATGTTTTGCATGATGAGGAGGAGTTGGATATTACTATTGTACGAAACAAGAAGGAAATGACCTTGAAGGTGCCAACGGTGTCTACTGATGATTTAGAAACCGACAGAATTGTGACATGGTGTGGAGCTGTTATTCATAAACCGCATCATGCAGTTCGACAACAGATTAAGAATGTTCACTCCGGAGTTTATGTGACAAGCAGAATCCAAGGTTCACCGGCTTTTCAATTTGCGATTGCACCTACGAACTTCATCACTCATGTCAACTCCATCCCGACACCGAATATCGACAGTTTTTTGGATGTTGTCACCAAAATCCCCGATAACACGTATGTCCGTCTCCGTGTTGTCACGTTTGACAGTGCACCTTTCGCCTGCTCCATAAAAACCAACTATCATTACTTCCCCACCGGTGTCTTGGAACGCGACAATGAAACCAGAGATTGGAGCGGCTACTACTTCGACAGCGATGGCCAGAAAATCAAAAGTGACGTCGGCTCTCTTCGCTATAAAGTTGAAGATAGAGATTAATAGAGTATGTAAATTATAAGTAAAAGCATGTTAATCATCGTAAGGAGCTATTATCTAGTTTGGTTTGGTTACGAATTCCGCTAAATATGGCGATGGATCTGAGCTACCGCAGGATATATTGTATGACTGTTCATGTACAATAGCAGAATATACGAAAAGAATTAGCTTTGATGTATCCACTAAAATCGAAAGAACATGGGAATTTTGAGATAACCCAAGTCGTCAATGCTAAGACTGAAGCTTCGGGAAGCGAATAGTAGAGGCCTATTCACTGGCCCTAGAATACAATAATAATAGAGTATATTTACAAGATTATGAAGTTAGTTGTGGTGAGGAAGCATTCGTTGGAGTTTCTTGATGTGGTTTCCATGACCGTGACCTTTGGCAGTTACCGTACCATCCAAATGGGACAAATTTCTTGCATTAGACCAGCCAGCATTACCGTGCAAACGACCGCATTGTTTCTTGAAGCTTTATTAGTAAACACTCAATCATCTGAGGTGGTTAGGGACTTACCCTTTTGAATTGGCCGTTGGCCATCTTTCTCCAACGCTTTGCGGCACCCTTATGTGTCTTGGAGAAACTCCTCGTTGGCATTCTGGTAAACACACCGACCACGTTTAGACGGGCGCGAAGTCCAGAGAATATAGAAAGCATGCCGTCTATTCGTTAGTGAAAAATTGATACGTCGGCCTCCACTGATAATCTCGTTTTCTGATGTTGTCAAACTCCAATTCTCCCAACTATTTTTACCCTAACCCAGAGCATGCATGCATGTTCGAGGTCTGAACTTCTGAATAATGATAGCCAGAGTCTCGATCTATACTATTCGTACAATTGCCTCCTTTTCCAAAAAGGAAAGGAAAAGACTGCACTCAACCTCACAGGAGATAAAGCTGTGCCCAAACCTTGGCGAAGCCGATCGGTCCAGGAGGCTTAGGGAGCTTCCTTCGAAGAACGGGTACAGAAAGCACAATTGGGGACCTTGTGGTACAACTGACAGCTAGACAAGCCAAGGGTGACTTTGGTGTGTATATTAATGTTAATATATCGAAGATATATGTATAGATAACCGTTAACGTTAAATTTGCTATTTAGCGAGACAAATGAAATATATTTACAGGATGATAGTGGAGGTGGTATTAGGATTTAGCTTCTTTGTTGTCAGCTTTTTCAAGCTTACCACCCTTTTCGAATGGAGCATCTTTTCGAGCGTCGTCGACCATTGGCTTGATTCCTTGCTTTTCAAGATGTCTCTAGACGTTGGTTAGATCATACGTTGAAGCCAGGCTTGTCCGCACTTACATGAACACACTCCTGATATGCGAACCAGGTTTCCTCGCATTCATTTTGAACCTATACACGATGTTAATACGCTTCATCAAAAAAGAAGCCGTTATCTTGCTTGCATACCGATTTACCCTTTAAGAACTCTAACGTAAGGTTAGCAAAAACTTCAAGTCAAAAATAACTCAATCCAACTTACTCTCGCTGTACCACTCATTGAAACAGTTATCATACAGTCTCTTGGCTTCCGTACATTCTGGCGCGAAGCTTGCCGACATGATGTTGCCCATTACCAATCGATAGTTTTTGATGGTGCGTCGTTGGGATCTCGCGCCACTACGTACGATCACTAATCTTCTCAACAGAACTATAGATTTCAATTATTTTTCACGTTTTTCCATAATAAAGACATAGGGGGAAAGTCGAGTCAACAAATCCGCGAAGTGTGCCCCTAGAAACACACTTCTGGGACAGGATTTGCAGGGGGCCAGCCCCCTGCACCCCCGTGGCTCTGCGAGGCTTCAACGAATAGAGAGTACAGAACATTACCCATAGCTTCGAGCGAAGCGAGCCCAGAGGGTCTGAGGGCGTGCCCCCAGAAAACTACAACTGGCCCTTCAACGAATAGAAAGTATAGAACATTACCATTGCCTCGAGCGAAGCGAGCCCAGGGGGTCTGGGGGCATACCCCAGAAAAGACCAGTTCTGGGTTAGGTTTGCAGGGGCTGGTGAAAGTAAGGAACAGAGGGAAATGAGACAGTGAAAGTTAGTTAAATTATGCTTGATTAGTTGAATTTTCGTAACGAGGAGGGTCTTCGATGAGTTCGTATATCGTCAACAATAAGGAAGGTTTATAAGTAGTGTCTTTGTTCAAACGGCGATACCAACCCTCTTGTAGTTTGTCCTCATCATCATTTCTGATGTAATGCAAAGGATCGCAAGTTTGTTCTTTGCGTAGGTCCCTGATGCGATCGATTTTCCACCCTGAAACTGAGTTTTCATACTCAAGTCCCTCATCTAATTCGGCATCAGTCTTCATAACCCAGTCGAAGGAAGGCTTGCCAAGTTTTATTGCCGTGGAGAGACCGCAGTATTGGGATTTGGGAAGGTAGCGAAACATTTTGCACGACTCTATCATATCGCATGCTATTTTACAGTGATCTAAGGATTCATATGGTCTGAATCCTTCGCCGTCTTCATATGATGGTCGGATATCTATTTGATGATCCATATTGTAGGAATAGTTGATTTCATCAGCACCGTTGTTCCAGTTTTTTATTTCGTCCTGGATAAATGGAAGATAGAAATCCCTGTATATCGTGCCATATGTTATTGATGACCTGGTAGGTCCCTTTATTCGTTCATATTCCCACAGAAGCTCGATGTCGTGAGGGCTAGCATGATGGAATGACACTATAGGGAGACACCAGTTGTCGCTGTTTGCTGTCACGTCATAGAACGAGTTGCCCTGGAACTTGTATTCGGAATACGGGTATTCGTATTGTGCTTCCACTTCAAGGTCCAGTTTCTCCTTCAGCATAAGTGCCACCATAAAATCACCACAACAATAGTCGAATGTTTTATTTTCATATTCCTGGACGTATTCTGGGTGAGTTCCAACAGTCAATTCTACGGCTTTTCTTGAAACGACTACTCCACTACCTCCGTGGGCAAATTCAAGGTTACCAAGTAATGCTTTTGATCCGAGATACAGCGGAGTGTTGGGGTCCAATTTCTTCAACCAGTCTGCCAAACCATCCATCAAGAGGTAAGTGTCCTCATCCATGAACACAAACCAATCAGAATCCGGGGAAACGGAATATGCATGAGCAAGCATCGGTATGTTTTTGAACCTGTCCAAGTCCCATCCTCCGGGAATGTCAATTTCAGAATAGTCTATGACCCCATGGTTGTCATGAATATATCTTTGGTGTCGATACAACTCAAATTCCGCACTTGCCAAAGTTTCGTCGGTAACGTTTTGCAAAATATCAATCACCTCATACCCAGCAATTGAACCAGGAGAATCCGAATAAATTGCAAAATGAGGTGTTCGTGTCAACGTAGTGAATAAATGCACTGGCAGTCTTTTCCATAGTACACTTCCTCCTGTTTTTAACATAAAGAATATGTTATCAACCCCTGATGGGTAATCGGCCACCAATGGCTGCTGTAGATAACTGTCTTTTTCTTTGTACTCTTCAACCTCGTGTATGGGGAATCGGCTTTTTGACGTATCCAATTGGTTAGTATAAACGTCGGATGACCTCCAAGCGTCTGTGGATTCATAGCGTGCTGATTGGTCCTCATCGTGATACGTATCAGATGGATTTTCCATACTCTTTTCTTTTTCAGAAAAGTCTGGTGATGGCATTTCATAGTGATAATAAAACTGTTCTGCCAAAACACGTTGATCCATGTCTTTGATGTCTTGATTCCTCAGCGTATACACATGATGTCCTACTTCCGCCTTTCTTGTTGACGCCGATATCCACAATATTTCATAAAACGTAACCAGCAATAATGCTGATAATATTAGACTGGCCACAAAGCTGTTGATCCTCCGAGGTACCCGATATCCTCCAATTTGAACCATGCTGGTGGAATTGTTTCCGCGATACCACAATACAAACGGATTTATATCCACCTCTTTCTAGTTGACTGGTCCGCTATCCTTCGTCCACGGATCTACTGTACGTTACTATAATCCCCCTTCGATCGACTTGGAATTTAGATCCACAACGCGTCCACGTTCTCAAATCACGTGACTAAATATGTAGAAGATCGATCGACACAAACGTGGACCACCCTGAGAGCTATCCTACACCTTTTATACCCAGTTTAAAGCAGCTAGTTTAGTTCAGTTCAAAAAGATTATCATCAAACCCTATATTAAAATAACTCGTGATAGGGAAGCCTAGTGATATATATTTCGGCTTCCCACTCGTAACTCGCCAACAGTAGCGTGTTTTCACCCTTACTTGATAATTTTAGTTTGGGATCAAAGTCTGATCGATGTTTTAATTCCGAACGATATCAAACTTTAGTTTTTGCAACTGTGCGCAAACTTTAACCTACATCTCATCGGACTGCGATGGATGCAATTGTAAGCACAAATCGGTCGAGCACAATGCCATGTCAACACACAGCTAAATATCGTACTCTACTAGATCTGTACATATGGAACAACAGAACTGGGATCGACATGGTTTCAATCTGTTTACGCAGTTTGTTGATGTACCTGGAGTGTCAATGTCTAGTCGACTACAGAAATACACCATGCAAGTGTTACACAGTATAGGCCTAATTCTTTCTCTGGGGACACGCCTCAACCCCTCCGGGCTGGCTCGCTGACTAGGCGCATCTATAACTTCTGCGAATAGAATGCAGCGAGAATAACTGGTTCTTTAATATGATCGGATCGGCTGGGGTAGACGGAGAAGTTAGTTCCTTTTAGCTGCAAATTCGAGGAATATGGTTGAGTTATGTTACAGACATTTAGTTTTAACTTGCTTACAAGGGTGCATGGTGTATGCTAGGCTTTAGGCCAAATGATTATTAGGGTTCACTGTAACTAGCTTCCGCCAGATTATGCATGTGTTAATTTTGCATACTTTCTTTGCCTAGGGCATTCTATAGATCGCAACTTTTAATTGTTGGTCCATGACCGCTTCACCTACAGAACTAAGTCAAACTAGTTCAAAAAGTAATTGTAATCGGTCATTTTTATCAAGCCGAATGGGAGCCACGGTCAATAAATCAAAGAATTGAATTATCAGAAAAAAAGTTTTATACTGACAAGTTGATCGTACAATTTACATACATCAAACTCTAAATCTTTAGTTATATCAGGCACAACGATATCTTGTTTTAATTTATTTATATAGATAGAAGTTCACCAAACAGCCACAAGAAGGAGCTCGACAGGCCACCACCAGCACTCAGGAGGTGCTATCGAAAAAGACATAAACAATACAACCACGAAAGATTCAGATCCTCAAATTGTAGAAATGCACAACAAAAATATTCCAACGTGCATAAAATATCCTTTGTTTTGCTTATGCGTCCTTGTACTCTACCTATACATCATTGCTCGACTTTGGGGATTTCACAAAAAACCACGCTCGCAATAGTACTGACAACCCGCGGTCACTTTGGTTGTATGGCAACAGTGCCACAAATGTGTACCATGTAAAAGAAATCCTTGACAAACTAACACTAGACCTCGGAACTTCAAGCTACACAAGCCCCATTGTCTCAACCATACGGATTGCGGGGTCGTTTCAAAACAGGCATGGCCCTAAAGCAGTAACACAACTACACATCCAAAGCAACCCTCTAACCGATGATATAAACTAACCCTCAACGAATAGAAAGAATAAACTATTATCCATACTTTCGAGCGAAGCGAGCCAAGTGGTCTGGGGGCGTGTGGGATGTGTTTTCAGGTGTCAACCCCATGCTTCCCGTGGCTCTTGTCTAATATAGCACTCTTAATATATATAATTTTTTCTGGGGGCATGCCCCCAGACCTCCTGGGCTCGCTTCGCTCGAGGCTATGGGTAGAAACCATACTTATTATTCGTCGGAGCCTCGCAGGGCCACGGGGGTGTAGGGGGCTAGCCCCTGCAAACTTGGGTACTTAACTAGCTAGGGCATTAATTCGGATCGTTGCGGAGCCATCCTCGTAACATACTATTGTATATATATATTTAAGAGAGTACTTCTGACAGGCAGAGATGGGGAATTTTCTCATAACTCGTGGTAATTAAGCTTTAGCGATATCGATCGACAACCAGGCTTAACGGACCGGATCGGGTAGCCGCCGGAGGAAGCCGGTTGTTACCATGGCAACGTTGCCTACGGTGTCCCCAGAAACGGCCCACCGAAGACGTAGGAGACATCTCACATTAAAGTGTATACACCCAGGCAGTGCACGACAGCCAAGTTGAAAAGTCGGCAAAGGGATAGTACATCGTCTATGGATGTCAAGCGGAGGGTACTTGTTAAATAGGTGGATACTTTGCGTCTGCCTTGTGATTTTATTTGTTCAGCCGAAGGTGGTCTCGGCTGAACAGCTGCACAACTCATGTCTTGATGTCAAAAATGCCGTAGACAAGTGCCATTTTGTTAAGGAACATTGCAAAGCCGAAAGAATTGGTTATGCGGATTACCTCCAGGGCTATTATTGTGCGCCAAGTAAATTTGGAGCGTTGGTATACCTGGGGTTTACTATTGTATGGCTTATATGCCTGTTTATGACCATAGGGATTGCCGCCTCGGATTTTGTATGTCCAAATTTGAATACAATGGCAACGTCAATGGGGTTGTCCGAGTCGTTAATTGGTGTTACATTTTTGGCGTTTGGTAATGGGTCTCCAGATGTATTTAGTACTTACGCAGCGATGAAAATTGGTAGCGGATCATTGGCTATTGGAGAATTGATAGGAGCGGCGTCGTTTATCACTGCAGTTGTTTCTGGGTCAATGGCCTTGGTTAGGCCGTTTAAGGTATCACGGAAGTCCTTCGTCCGAGATGCATTGTTCTTCGCTGCCTCCATCGCATTTGCCATGTATTTTATGTCAGACGGCTTGCTTCAATTATGGGAATGTATTGTCATGCTAGTGATATACATTCTGTATGTCATCTTTGTCGTTTGGTGGCACTGGTATAAATCTAGAAAGCGACAAAGACTGATCGCTGAAATGAGAGCTAGAAATTTCTATGCTGATGACATCGCCGTTGGACACGGTTACAATGATATTGGTGGAGGTTATGACTATGACGATGATGATGAGGAGGCAGTGGGAGATGACAACCCGCTTTTGGCGACCCCGGACTTTTCGGCCTTATCAAGAAGCAATAGGGACCCAGAATCTTACTATCGTGAGGACGATAGGGTAGATGTTGAGGATGAGGAGCAGGAGGCTGAAGAAGCATATGAAGAAATTACCAGATATATGTCTCTGCATCGTCAGCATCCAGAACTTCGAAGGGGTGGACGAAATAGCTCAGAAGAGAGCGGTGGAGAGGAATCAGCAGTAGTTTCGCCTCCGATGAGTCCCGTTTCAGCGCAGGAAAGCTCTCATTCACGACAGCAAGCACATCATCATCACCACCATCACCATCATAGAACGAAATCAAGAGATATGAGTGCTCCAATTCGTCCATCACTTTTTGGAGCGTTGGAATTCCGATCATTGATCCAGAAGCTAGAGGAATCTAAAGTGGCTAAGGGATCCGACACTAGCATTCCGATGAGCACCAATTACCAAGGTAGCGATTCGCCAGAAGAACAGCCCCAACAACCAAACATTCCCCATTTGATCGTAACAGATTCATCTGAAGGACTAGATAGATATGAGCTGGATCCACCACCACCAGCGCCTCCGCAATCCCCGTCAATGTCAATAACTCCGTCACAACGATCTAGACGGTCATCAACATCTGGTGATCGCAGTAGCCAGCTTCCTTCAACAGTCGTTCGACAGGTTTGGCGTTTTCAACTGCCAAAACTACCGGTTTACGTGTCAAAGCATGCATTTTTCAAACTCTTCCCCACACTTGACGGTCTTACTGGGAAACCATGGTATGGTATGATCAGCAGTATCTTGACTGCACCATCTGTATTGCTTCTGACCATGACGGTCCCCGTGTATGATACCAAAAATGGGGCGGATGTTTGTGATTCAGAAGACAGTGCAGAGTCCATAAAAGAACAACTGAACGAGCAGGGGAAGAAGCAAGTTTCTCGATGGCTTTTAGTCACGCAATCGTTACTGGCACCTTTGTTTGTCTCATTAATGGGGTTTGGGGGGAAGCTTCCCCTCCTATCACTACTGTTTGGGTCAGCAATTGCCTCCTTCATTCTGCTCATCGGAGTGTTCTTTGTCTTCCCACCCAATAGAGATTTGCCTAGAACATGCGTCAAACACGTTTCATTTTTAGGCTTTATAATCTCAATTTCCTGGGTATCAACAATTGCCAACGAAGTGGTGGCTGTACTCAAAATGCTGGGAACCGTGTACCATATTTCCGATGCCATTCTAGGACTCACAGTTTTTGCAATGGGAAATTCTCTTGGTGACCTCGTCTCCAATCTGACAATCGCAAAAATGGGATACCCAATGATGGCCCTATCAGCATGTTTTGGCGGTCCAATGTTAAACATCATGGTCGGAATTGGCGTTTCATGCCTGGTGGTAATGATACAACAAAAGAAGGCCGAGGATGTTTACAAAATCGAACTTTCTCCAACTTTAATTATCTCCGGCGCAACACTTCTACTCACCCTCCTTTTATTATTGATCGCTGTCCCTCTCAACAATTGGGAAATGTCAAGAACCATCGGTTGTATCACCATCCTATTCTGGGCAGTCTCAACTGTCTTGAACGTTATCATCGAACTAACTACGCATTAATTCAACTTTCTTTCTTTCCGGTGTGCCCCCAGAAAAACCTTTACTGGGTTAGGATTGCAGGGGGCCAGCCCCTGTACCCACCGTGGCTCTGCGAGGCTTCATCGAACACTGCCCAACGCCGAGTGAAGCGAGCCCAGGGGGTCTGGGGGCACGTAAAACCATCACTCGGTTAGTTTTACAATGGGTCAGCCCTCTGCACCTCCGTGACTCTTCGAGGCTTCAACGAATAGAAAGAAATAAAACATTGGTTGCGTAAGGTGCCCATAGGAGCAAACGCTCTCAATTTAAGGCTCTACTCGTCATTTCTTTTTCTTGGGGGCTTGCCTCCATCCCCCTTGGGTCGGCTCCGCCGAGTTCCGAAAGCCTTGTATTCACCTTTCTGCGAATCGGAACCACACATTTTAGTTATGCTGAAGAAATTTTCTTGGTTTATTTTAATGTGGGGCGTAACCCACAATCAAAGTGGGGGGTGGGCGGTCACAGGCTGAGTCGGAGCTGCTTTGACCAAAAGCCCCAATTGTATAGCGCGTTTTGCTTAATTCCTCTCGTCGAAAGATCCAAGAATTCTTTTTGCGGGTGTATAAATAAATATATTTAAAAAGCCACTGAGATGTGTTTATGGACTAGATGGTCGACGGAGAAGTATTCCTGGACAGCACGATCCGGACCTTGAGAGAGGACGTAGTCCATGTATATGTGGGCTATGTCTTTTTTCTGATGTTCTGTTAGTTGGGTACCCTTGACCTGTTCGAATACCTGTTGTACAGTTGTGTAGTCAGCGTGGGCCATGGTAAATCTGAGATATTCCCGCCAAAAGTAGTAGGAATCGGCGAATATTTTTGCATACTCTTGCAAGAGCTCATTTGCCTCTTGTAATCGATTCAGTTTAGCCAAGGTTTTGACATAATGAATCAGGAGAATTGGTTTGTCGGTCAACGACACATCGCCAGAATTCAAACCATGTTCTAATACTACCAGACCACCTTCGAGGGAACTGTTGACACGACAATAAACACCAGAGAAGCTTATGATAGTTTCCACACTAGACGGCAGGTCTTTGAGTATGTTCCTGTATACTGAGAGTGCCAATTCAATACGACCGCGGGCCTCACAGAAGCGGGCAAATTGATGACGGAACTCTATTCTTCCAATTGGCAGGACCGAACATCCACGAACAAACACTGTGTATGCATCAGCAAAGCGCTCATTTGTGATCAAATAACGAACGTATGACAACCAGAATTCCTCGTTGAGTCCGGATGCCACGATTGCCCGTTCATATACTGTGCATATTCTTTCCCGATTGCCTTCGACCAGTTCAAAGTCAATATAGTTGCGCCAATTTTGCATTTCCTCCTCATCTAGCCATGCCACGTGAAAGAAGGGACGTCTGATCGTACTTTCATATCGCCAGCGTTTCATCACCTCTGTCTGAGTTTTTTGATATGTCTGAATATGGTGTGCAGCCACCCGTTCGCGGATATCCTTTTCTTCTTCTATCTTGAGCTGAATTTCCGTCTTCTTAAGTTGCTGGGGTTGCTCCTCTCTATCTAGTTGGTATTCTGCTCTGAATTGTTGCAATCGGTTACCGGATACCAAGTTTTCCAGTGCAATGGCCGGTCGCAACCTTTGCAAACGCTCAAAAAACCGGGCATACTGATGCAATGGGATATTCACAATACGATTTAACAGTTTGTAGACCTTTAGAATGTCGCCCTCCCGTTCTTCAAACTCTAAATATTTATCCCAAAACACATGACTGAGATAATGGCGACCAATTGACTGCGCAGCCCTTTCAAAGAGCTGTCGTACAGGCTTTTGATCACCGACCGTTACCAACACCTTAAAAGTACAGTAGCGTGTCCACAGTTCAACAGATCCCCGGCAAACCACGCCGACGGCACGCTCATAAACCTCCTGCGCACGTTCAGTGAACCCTAAACGGAATTCCAAGCCGGCATATCGAATCCAAAAGCCATGCATCAACGGAAACCGTTCTAAAAATTTGTCGTAGGTGAAACGAAATAACGAAACATCCTCATCCCCGCTGGTCTTGTTCAATCCTCCGTCAAGTCGTTCAACGACCTCAATCAGATTTTGCCACCCTTCAAAATCATCAGGTCGTCCACTTAACCACTGATACCGTTTATCCCACTCCTCTCGGTTCGTCATTGATTTTTTCCTTCTTTTTCTATTATTCTACCTCCCTGTTATTATGTCCGACCACACAACGCGAGTTTTTCGCGTATGTACCCTAACCCAGTCTATTACAAGCCACCAGCCACACAATTGTGGCGTCCAAAGAGGTTATCCGACTAGTACTTCACTGAGTAGTGCTTTATTATTTCTATTTATTGAAGCCTCGTAGACCACGGGGATGCAGGGGCTGGCCCAGCGCAAAACCCTAACCCAAGTGGTTTCCTGGGGGCACGCCCCCAGACCCCCTGGGCGCGAGGTTACGGGTAGTGTTCGTTTCTTTCTATTCGTTGAAGCCTCGCAGAGCCACGGGGGGTGCAGGGGGCTGACCCCTGCAAACCTAACCCGGAGGTAGTGTTTTCTGAGGGCATGCCCCCAGACCCCCTGGACTCGCTTCGCGAGGTTATGGGTAGTGTTCGTTTCTGCCTCGCAGAGCCACGAGGGTACAGGGAGCTGGCCCCCTGCAAACCTAACCAAGAAGTAGTGTTCTCTGGGGGCATGCCCCCAGACCCCCTGGGCTCGCTTCGCGAGTTTATGGGTAGTGTTCGTTTCTATTCGTTTCTGCCTCGCAGAGCCACGGGGGTGCAGGGGGCTGGCCCCTGCAAGCCTAACCCAGAGATAGTGTTTTCTGGGGGCATGCCCCCTCCCCAGACCCCACGGTCGGCTTGGCCGAAGTTTGGGCCAACAAACCTTCTGCGAAGCAGAACAAACGCTTTTGCTTCTTTTTCTGGAAAAAGAAGAGAACCACCAGCCTCCTGCAATCCTGCCGTTAGCTCAGGAGTGTATTGGAGCTGAAAGGCGGAAGAATGACCGTTCTTGCTTCAGGTGATAGCCACAATTGTTTGCTTAGTTTATATATTTTCCGCGAAGCGGAACTACGCTTTTGCTCCCACCCCCAGAAAACGAAGGATGCTCGTTGAGCTTCTGACAAGTTTCCGCCGTGGAGGCAACCCCGCTTAGTCGTCGGTAGGGGCCGAGGGAGTGTCTTAGATCGATATGAAAACCGTTCTCATCACATGTACCGATGTGGACAACGTTCAGAACGTGATAGTGTAATACAGCAAGGCCCATCAAAATAGATTTTAGCTACTGTATTGTTAAGTTATTTCCAGTTGAGTTATATATGGACAGAACGGTGGTCATAAGTTTTCCTCGGAATTGGCTGATTTCGTTTTCCGGAGACGGAAATAAAATCCGACCAATGGGAAGAGGACTAATTTTTCGGTCGGACCGACCGTGAGCGCGAGTCTCGACCGCGAGGGTGTTGGCCCAACCAATCACTGATGTTGAAAAAAAAAAAAAAAAAATTAGATGACATAAAAAAAGAAAAATAAGTAGTTCCTCCTGCATGGTATGTCGGATTATATAACTAACGCCATGCCTCCACCATCACCGGCCACAGAAGAGACAACTAATATGCCTGAACGAAAAGAGGATAACACGCCGATTATTTATAACGATGACGACCTTGATGAATCGAAGCCCAAGGTGTTTGTTGGTGGCCGAAAGAGCAAGCTGGCAGTTATTCAAAGTCAGATTGTTAGCGAGAATCTAAGGACCGCCCACACGAACAAGCGGTTCCCTGTTCTTGCCATTTCTACATTAGGTGATCAGGTTTCCAATAAGCCTCTGTATTCTTTCGGTGGCAAAGCTCTTTGGACGAAGGAGCTGGAAACCTTGCTGTTAGAGGGTAATAATGGCTACAAAGTAGACATGATTGTGCACTCTCTGAAGGACATGCCAACGACCCTTCCTGAAGGCTGTGTGTTGGGTGCAATCACCAAGCGGGAAGACCCTCGGGACGCTTTGATCATGCCCATAGATTCTCCCTACAGAACGCTCGCGGACCTTCCCGCAGGCAGTGTCGTCGGTACTTCCTCTATCCGCCGATCGGCTCAATTGAAGAGACGATATCCATCTTTACAATTCGAAGATATTCGCGGATCGGTGAACACTCGGTTGGCCAAATTGGACGACCCCAACTCGAAATATGCATGCACCATTCTGGCCGTGGCCGGGCTAGTCCGATTGGGCCTCGGCCATCGCATCACCAGTCGTCTTGAGGCCCCTGACATGTATCATGCAGTTGGACAAGGCGCGCTCGGAATTGAAATTCGCCAAAACGATGAACGCACTCTAAAAATGCTCTCTGCAATCAACGACACTGCGTCGTCCCTCTGTTGTCGGGCAGAACGTAGTCTAATGAAGACTCTGGAAGGTGGATGCTCAGTCCCAATCGGCGTTCAATCCACCTATGATGAAAAGGCCGCCTCATTGACATTGAACGGCATTGTCGTATCTGTGGACGGGACCCAATGCGTCGAAGATTCGTTCCAAGCAAAAGCACACACTGACCAAGAAGCTGAAGCCGTCGGTAGACAATTGGCCCATACCCTAATCCAAAAAGGTGCCAAGGACATTCTAGACCAAATTCATCTCTAATGCATATACCCTCACTAACGACTTAAAACCACGACACTTCTTGTATATATAATCTCGCGAGAGAACTAATCTTATTCTTTAATGAACCTCCTGTCGAGATACACTATTCTGTTATCTTTGTGGCACCCGCCCCCCCAAACCCCTGGGTCGGCTTCGCTTATCGGAAATGTTCTGTACTCTATTCGTTGAAGCCTCGCAGAGGTGGTGCAGGGGGCTGGCCCCTGCAAACCTAACCCAGTTGTGGTTTTCTGGGGGCACGCCCCCAGACCCCCTGGGCTCGCTTCGCTCGAAGCTATGGGTTATGCTTTGTACGAGTCTCTATTCGATGAAGCCTCGAAGAGCCACGGGGGTGCAGGGGGCTGGCCCGCAAACCTAACCCAGTAATGGTTTTTCTGGGGACATCCCCCCCCCCCCCCAGATCCCCTAGACTCGCTTCGCTCGAAGCTATGGGTAATGTTCTGTACTCTCTATTCGATGAAGCCTCGCAGAGCCACGGGGGTGCAGGGGGCCAGCCCCCT